>MU159849.1:0-73126 GCA_015888305.1 Antheraea pernyi | reverse complement strand
GTGTGTCGCTCGGTGGTCGCCGTTGTTTTTGGATTGTACTGTGCTTACCACCAGGCACAGTGCAGTCATTTTGTCGTGCTACAATAATATATATATATATATATATATATATATATTGTTCGGTAAATTGATAGGCTGTAAAACTATGAATAGTAGTTTTAGAAATTGTAAAACAGTAAGCAAAAAATAAATCGTATCCAATTTTCATGACTTTTGTATATATCACTTCGTAACAGTTTGTTTTCGAACACGAATGAATCGGAGGAAAAAAAACATCGTAATGGAACATAGGGTTTTGTCTAAATTCGTCTGGCTATCTACAACCGTCAATTTGGAAATCTGTCACTTATAAGAAGGGCTATCAATATGATGTATGCAATACGTAACTTACCCTATGAACAGCGCCTCGAGAACCTTGGCTTTACCACACTAGAACAGCGTAGCAGAGGCGCAGGTTAACCGAAACCTATAAAATCCTCACTGATCATTACGATGTGCCTTAAAGATAGATGGCCGAATGCCGATGGAGATCAGCCAAATGAAAATAAACACCTATGAGTTCATCCGTTAAATCTTTTGAAAACTTCAGCAAAAAGAATCCCAAAAATAAAATCGGCTGAGGGCCTTAAGCGCTCGCCTTAGTAGTCCGGTGAAGCCGTTAAGACCTTGCTAGGTCAATAGCATAGACAGTTCGAAAAAAAAAACCAGTCCTTTAGGTTTAACGTGTTCACCACCCTAAATCAAAAATATATTCCTAATTGGTTTTTACACATACAAAATTATTAATAATACTTTTAAAAGTGGTAATACATCCTCATATTAAATATAAACCGTAGCACGTTTTATAGAAATTTAAATGATTCGTAATTACTAATATGAGGATGTATTACCACTTTTAAAAGTATTATTAATAATTTTGTATGTGTAAAAACCAATTAGGAATATATTTTTGATTTAGGGTGGTGAACACGTTAAACCTAAAGGACTGGTTTTTTTTTTCGAACTGTCTATGCTATTGACCTAGCAAGGTCTTAACGGCTTCACCGGACTACTAAGGCGAGCGCATATGTGTATATATATATATATATATATATATATATTATATCATAGGAGGCTAACGAACAAGCGTGTCACCTGATGTTAAGTGATCACCGCCGTCCATAGACACTAGCCACACCAGGGGAGTTGCAAGTGCGTTGCCAGCTTGCGTTTGGGGGGAAGGGTAGGAGGAGTGGGGCGGAGAGAAGAGAGGAGAAGGGGCTGTGGGCCTCCGGCGCTCTCACTGACCGAACGAAACGCAACAATGCTCTAGCACTGTTGTTTCACGTCGGTTTTCTTTGAGAGGGTGTATTCGAATGTACGAATATGGTAAATGATAAATATGAAATCGCTAATATCTGGAATTACAAGTCAATTTAGAAAAAGTATTGTATTATATATATGTATAGCCTAACATCATGAGAAGACCCTTCAGAGCGAAACAATTACAATATAAAATACGATAAGAAAGATCGAATTATAGTGCGGGGGTTATTTAGTAGAGTCGAAGGCCGAGGGCGGATTGTCCCGCTTGTCTATCCAACGAGATCCGAGCGTTACCGAGAAAACCCGAATAATTAATACGCAAGTGAAACCGCGGGCCATAGCTAATTACATCATAAACAATTAAAGGAAATCACACATTATGTTTCCGTAATAATTTGAGTTAAATTTAGAACAACTGTTAATTATTAAAACACCAAATAATTACCTTATTTTAAATCGCATTTTACAACGCTTTATATTAATATCCTATTCATTTGAAATAAGTGGAAATCACAATTTCCATGGTGGTAGAGCCATGCTGAAATTATTAGTAGTTTCAGCATGAATGGGTCGGCTCGCCCGGGGTAGTACCACCCTCTCGCAGAAAACCGACGTGAAGTAACAGTGCTTGCATTGTTGCGTTTCGTTCAGTTAGTGAGAGAGCCGGAGGCTCACCCCCCTACCCTCTCCTCTCCCTCCCCTAACCCTTCCCCCCAAAGGGTGGCAACGCACTTGCAACTCCTCTGGTGTTGTTAGTGTCCATGGACGGTGGTGATCACTTAACATCAGCTGACCCACCTGTTCGTTTGCCAACTATGACATAAAAACAACGATTTTAAACAAAACCTATTTAAGTAATAGAAATAGTTCTTAGTTGTTAAAAAATTGTGACTAAAAGTTAAACTTATTAATTTCCAGAGAGCAGCGGTAACATCCTTGGAGCTAGCGAATGGAATACAGGATACTCTTCAACAGCACCAATGTACCCGTCTTATAGCTCACTGCAGCCGCCGTATTATAAACCTGACCCGAGCATTCACATACCTGCAGGTACTTTATACATTATTTTTATTCCACGTTACCAGCAACCAAATAAAAACACATGTGATTTTTTATCTTCATCTTTATATAGAAATTTCTTCTGTGCGTGTGTATGTCACTGAACTCCTCCTAAACGGCTGGACACCGATTTTGATGAAATTTTGTGTGCGTGTTCGAATGGATCCGAGAATGGTTTAGATTGGGAAAACCACGCTCGGCAGCGATAAGTCCGCTCCTACCGCCGACGCCAGAATGCGGTGCTGCTCTCTCCACGCAGCACACTCAGACAGAGTGTGCAGCGCGGTATCTTCATCAGCGCCGCACTCGCGGCAGACGGCGGTCGGCTCCCTGCGTGCGATCCGGTGCAGGTACCACCCGAAGCAACCGTGTCCGGTGAGTACCTGCACCAGTCGGAACGTCAGGGAGCGCCACTCCCGCGTCATCCACAAGTGCGTTGCCAGCCTGTGTTGGTGGGGGGGGAAGGGAAGGGGAAGGGGAGGGAAGGTCTCCAGCGCTCTCACTGACCGAACGAAACGCAACAATGCAAGCACTGTTACTTCACGACGGTTTTCTATGAGAGGGTGGTACTACCCCGGACGAGCCGACCCATTCATGCTGAAACCAGTAATAGCTTGAGCGTGGCTCTACCACCTACCAGCTGCACGTATTTGGCTAATTCTCTTAGGCCAAAATTTGTACGGAAGGAAACGCTTGAAAAATCAAACGAGAAAGTGAAAAGTATTGGTAAAAAAGTCTCCATATAAAGAGTGAGTCAATGACAGAGAAGTGTGGAGATCATCAAAAATATTGACTAAATTAAGAGATATACGTTCAGCTTGCCATTTTATTACGTGTGTTTATTATGTTGTCGTACTGCAGATGGAAGATTTAATCTTCTTTCCATCATTAGTAAACTCGTGCAAAACCAGGGTGAACAGTTAGTCTTTCATAAAATAGTCTCAAAAACAATGTAAAAAAACAAGTGACTTGTATAACGTCAACGCATATCTGACTCGCTATTTGCTTGACTTAAAAATAAAACTGTATTATTGTTCTAATATTCCATTTAGGTATAAAACTGATGAGTGTTTGCGTCATACTTATATATTATACTGATAAATAAGCTTCCTCCTCCATTCATAATAACATAACCACGGTAATGGAGCGGTTGACCGCATGATACGAACCAAACCAAAACCACTAATTTTGATATAATATTTAGATAAAACATCGACGTAAGAACATATTTAGGAATTTTTAGCAATATTTTCATTTATACTCAAGATTTTTTGCTATTTTCTGTACCTTTTATGTAACCCTTCTATTACCTAGTTATTCTTGTCTTTAAAGCAATCAAATTATATAAATGAATTTATCAACATTTTATTACAAGGCATGCGTGCATAGGGGTCATAGATTATTTGGGAATACTGTAGTATATTCCTGTGCGACAAAAGAACTTGCTACTTGCTACAATGCTAATAGTAAATATATTAAAATCCAATAGAGAAGCGTCTGCGAAACCATGCGTTTCTCATAAATAATTACCGGCCAAAATAGCCCGCATAGAGGATTTCTCTTTTTTAAGGAGCTCCCACAATAGCGTTAATCGTGAGGAACTTTACAAACATGCAATTAACAGTCAGAAAGTATGGGTATACTTTCTGGGTAGCTTCGAAATAATCATTTATGTTTCGCTGTAATAATTACCCTAAGAGCATGAGCTATGGGCATGTCATGAGGAGAGATGAAAACCATGTAACTAGAAAAGTGTTGAGTATGTTTGTGGACGGATATACGAGTAGAGGAAGACCGAAAAAGGTATGTGTGGACTGCGTAAAAAATTATATGTGCGTGAAAGGTGTGAATACTGAGATGACATTGATAGGAGTGAGTGGAAAAAGAAAACATGTTGTGCCGACCCTACTTAGGTGGGATAAGGGTAATGATGATGATGATGAATTACCCTGTAGTGGATTCCGATATATATCACTTAGTTTAGCGACTGCTTAAACTACTGCATCACCTGCGCAATACAGATTATAAATGCGTATAGACTGGCTGATGCTTGAACTGTTAACTTAAAGTTGCTATAATAATATATATATAATAATTTATTAAATTCAGATATTACATGCATTTGTTTTTATTAGTAAAACTTAGCCCATGTTAAAGTATACAGCATGTTTTAGTACTATTTACAAATTTCTTCACCCACACAATCAAAAGTAATTAACTTGTATAGGTGCACACACTTTTTAAAAACTTTGTCCATTTGTGAACAAACAAACTATCAGGTCTACTTGATAACTTGATCTTCAAGACATTATTAACGCTGCCACACATTCGATCCATCCGGGAGTTTACTTTTTTTTCGAATGATTGTGTAAAATCGTCCACACGAGCTTCAGCAAACATGCCCGATGCGCTACAATGTCGTGGCAGCCACAACAATGCCCTGAAGATATTGTTGTACTGTATACGCAATGCATTGTACGCAAGCAGCTATGGCAATTCTTTAAGATATTTAAAATGGTTGCCGTCCACTGAAATTCAAAAATTACTCATAACCTCTTGTGACCCTAAATTCCCTAATCAGAATAGATTAACCACAAAGTTAACCAATTCTAGCGACAATAAGCAACAAACTAAATTATAGTAGTGAAGAAAGATTTTATTATACTCATTCGATTATTTTTTGTTTTACAGTGCTCCCTGAAATCCCACTAGGGCACGCAGAATACGGCGGCTTTCAACCAAGTACGGCAAGCTTTAAAGGAAGTCCGAGTGGGACAAACGCATCCCTCACAGAGTTGAACGCGTCAACAACAATGCCGGCGCAACGATACGACCCCAACTACTACAGCTGGCCAGCAAACACATACAACTACAACAATTATCAATACAACAACATCAATAACAACCCGACGTGTATACAATCTCACCCTCCCTACATAAATCCAAATACGCAAATGATACTGCCTAATTTATACTCGACTGTGAACCAAAACCAAATACATGTACATTTGCACAGTTCAGCGGACAAATACAATCTAGATCCGTGCTTACCTAGCGAGATTAAAATAAGTGATATTGATGGAGCTATATCAATAACCACAGATCTACAAGGAGCGGGAGATGGAAGTGGCCTCGTCCAAACGTGTGACTCGAACGAAGAAGTTAAACACGGACTTTATGGTGCGGGGAGTCAAGAAGTGTGGCGACCGTATTGACATTTCGCTCTGTCATAACATAAACATTCCATTGTACATATTGTGATATAATTATTGTGAATTTCCACTGATTCTTAGTAATCATTGTAAAGAAATTAGTTTCAAATTAAATTAATGTTAAACATTAATTCGATTTTAATTGTTAACAAATGTATTAAATAAATGATAAGTTAACTAATTATAATAATGAAACTGGATTTTTCATTGATCAAATCTACATATTTACGTATACCACAAGTAACTTCACGAAAAGGCACACTATGATCGCCGTTTCAATTTATGAGATCAGGTCTCTACCAAGTTCCATTTTATTATACAAGATCCTTCTTTTTAATACGTAATTATTCATATTTACAAAGTATAGTCTTGTGAGCACTTCGATTTTCTAACTAGATAGTGCCTATCTTGTTAAAGCACTCCAGAGATTTTTATGACATTTCTAAATTTCAATTACCTATTATTTCCCATCTGATTTACCTGGACACACAACAAAATGCCACTAATATCATACAATAATTACATAGTATATAACAAAGTCCCCCACCGCGACTGTCTGCCTGTCTGTTCGCGATAAACTCAAAAACTACTCAACGGATCTTTATGCGGTTTGTGACCAGTGGATAAAGTGATGCACGAGGAACGTTTTGGTATATAATTTGGCCAAGTTCTGTTTATAATCAGAGCGGGACAACGTCCACCGGGCCCACTAATATAGAATAAAGTATGCGTTACTTTATTAGTTAGTTAGTTAGCGTTAGTTTAATAGTTACATAGTACAAAATGAAGTCGTTCTGTCTGTTCCCTTAGATCTATTAAACTGACTTTAATACTGTTTTCAGCAATAAATAGAGTGATTCAAGAGGAAGGTTTATATGTATAAGACATACATATTATAGTACAGAGAAGTCGAAAAATTCAAAGTTTTGTAATGTAATGTCATAACAAACAGATTTTAGTGTGCTTAAATGCCAAACGCTGGTTAAGCCTTACGAGATAGATCAAATTAATGTACTACGTATATCTTAAGAATACCGAGACGAAAGTCATTGATGGTATATATTTATCTCTAAAGGATAACCCACAGTAACCATTTTTATCTTTTTACAAAAATAATTATGTGGTATTTACCAAGCTATTTTATACAATACATTATTATTCCTTATCCAATGAAATACATTATATGCGTTAAACATGTCGTATAGGTCAAAATCATCCTTAACAGTATTTCACTAAAATGAATATATACATTGCGCCCGCGCGAAAATGGGGCGGGTCGCTACTTAAAAATAAATAATATGAATAAAAAGTAAAAGCTATTACATGAGAACTAAAAATCCCACCGAAACTTTTTTTTTAATTCCAAATTTCAGCTGTCACTGTTAAATTGATAACAATTTATATACATTATCTGTGACAACTTTTTCCAACCATAAAAACAAATCTCCAGAATGTTGTTATATTATAAATACAATATAATGAAAAAGACAAGTTTTTTCGGCTGGCTTGCAACTAGCTTACTAGACTAAGCATATGTTTAGTTTAATTTATGATCAAACCGTAACTGATATAAAATGTTTCATTGGCATTTATTTCAAAGACAGCCCCGGATTTATGATTTTTCGAACCGGGGTAGAAGTTTGGTAGCGCCTATAACTCCAGCGTCTGAGATAAATTAAAAAAAATCACACAATTTAAGTAAAAAGATGTCAATTATTGCAACAAGGTAAATCCAAAATTGGTATTTCGTGTTCAGTAGTGAATGCACTGGTACACAAGTTCGATTGTGAACTGGGCTTGTGTGTCACATTTTTCTTAAAAGTCGCGGGTGAGCCAACCAGGCTTCCATATGCCAGCGCTTTGTGGAGCCAATTATTTAAAAATTTTAATCTTATTATATTATAATTTTGACCCCACTGAAGCTGTAACATACCCGGGGTAAGCGCCCCGATTTGCTCCAAAGACCGGATCTTTAAAGGACCTAGAAATAGAAAATTGGTGGTTCTCAACATCATATGTGTCTCTTTTCATAAACTTTCATTTAAGCCTCCAGATATTTACCGTCTAAAAATCGAGGTCTCAAACATAAACTACATTATATAAAATCTCCAAATCCATCACAGATGATATGTATGATGTGATAAGTATAGGACTACTAACGCCATCTAGTAGAGTGAAAATCATTTATACAGACCGACTGTTGCGATTATGTTGTAAGTAAAAAGGTGTTTTTATATAACATTATTTATTGCGACAGTGTAAATTACATTAGACTGTGTTACACTGTATAATATTTATATGTATTACACTGTGTAATACATAGGTATTATCATAATACAAGGACATGTAATAGGACAAGATTTAAAATGTAGGGGTGTAAAATAATTATTTAACAACTTATGCCCGCGACTGAATCTCATAAAAATATAACAATAGTACGTTGTTTCAAAGGAACAAAGCCTTTTTATCCGGATTAGAAAGACACAACAATTGTGTCTCATCGATTTCAAGTAACTAAGATATATAGAAGATCACAGTAGCCCATGGTAATCAAATGGATATAAACGGTCATCCCTTATTTATAAAAGCAGAAAACATAAGTATGTCAAATTCATAAAAATCGCCCAACGAAATAAAGTCACCCTTTTTTATGTTTTGTATATTGATACTGCTACAAAATTATAAGCATTAATTGTGAATAATAAATCATAGAAGAAGATAGTGCTGTGTACATTAAATATTTAAATACATTTTAAATATGTACCAGCTACTCGTTCCGACTTCGCATGGATGCTATATACTAATGTGACGTCATAACCGTCATAAGTGCTTAAACTATTTTGATCTAGATATTTTGGCATTTTGATTTTTACAGTTTATCGAAATCAAGAAGCTTCGCAAGTATCTTCATAGAAATAACTATTTTTGTTATGCGTAATTTAAAATCTTCGATGTTTTCTAAGATGTTCATTGAAATCATGTGCGATTCAGTGCAATTTTCATCTGAATTAAATGCCCAGCGTAACTAGAATAATAATAACTGTAGGTACAGTAAAAACAGTAAATAGCTGGATAAGAAGTAATACTATATTGACTAAAAAAACTCAAATTTTATAGGTTATGTAGTAAAGATTTATGCGGTGGTTGTACTCATTGATCTAAGAAGTGAAGAAGTTTATCAAATGTTCATTTTTTTATAAATCATGATGAATTTGACGGTGGAATAATCTATAAGAGGTAATATAGAGTATATTTCTAATATCATATGTAAGAAAATTAATTAGGATACTTTTGAAACTTGCTGTACTAATTTGGGTACACTAGGCGATTATCTTATCTGAAGTCGATTTATCTGAAATCTCACCATAACGTCTAGTATTGTTACAGTATCAAGATGGAATCAATTCCAACAATTTATTTTTATGGTCGACGTCAATTTTAACTTTTTGAGCTAGTTTTTGATGAGTTATCAAATAATGCCTCATCATATCTCCAAATCCCGGTGTTGTTACTGATGAAGAAGAGTTTTATGAAAATAAACTTCTTCTTGAGAATCCAGTAAATTTGTAGGCATTATCGGAACTGAACTATGAAGTACTAAGTTAAAGTGATTACGAGGATGATATTCCGTTGAATGTCGTTGCAGTAAACCTGAGTTTATCAGATATTTATAAACATATTAAGGTATTCTCTCCAATGCTTTCAACTTTCAATTTTGAAATGACATGTTCTGAGTTTATAATAACTTATATAAACCATCAGGAACCAAAATATAATAAAAACCCTGATTTTTGAATATTTGACACGAATTAATCTCAATTTAAAAACAATTATGAAACGATACTGAACGATCTCCAAGGTTTGGCCTTCGCTAACATTTTATCCAAGAAATTTTTCAATTAATTGCAGAGAAATCAAAGATCTGCGCTTATCAAAAAAATTGTCACAATTTCGTGATGAATGTGTGAATGAATGATTATGAATAATACGCACATTCGCTGGAATATTATTATTGACAGAATATCTAAGTGTACCACAAAAACGTACTGGTCGAGTGATGAGGATCTGGGAATAGTACCAGTAAAAGAGCATTAGCACCTATATTTTTTATGCATTTGGATAATACAAGCAGTCCTTGCTTAAAAAGGAAATATAACTGTGTGTACTTGTACACGATTCATTATTTTTTATTACTATCTGTATAGCATGTAGGTAGAAATAAATTGTTTTTTTTAATGTATAAACGTCATGCATGCCTATGATCGTAATGATTAATTACACTGTAATTCTATGTTGTAACTAGTGCACGGCGGACGTTGTACTGCCCTGATAATAAAAGAAAACCTTGACATATTATATATAATAGGTATACGTAAACCTTCCCCGTGAATCACTTTATCTACTGATTAAAACCGCATGAAAATCCGTTCAGTAGTTTTTGAGTTTATCGCGAACAGACAGGCAGACGTCGCGGAGTACTTTGTTTTGTAATATGTAATATACAAAATAAATAAATATTTCATAGGGACTTATTTATAGAGAAGGTAAGCGTAAAATATTTAGGTAGGCATCCAGAAAAACAATTAATAGAGGACAAACCGGCTACAAAAATTGGGATACGAGCAGCTCAATAGGATACTGCTATATGTTTGACATATATTGCGGTAATGAAGAAGAGAATCGTAAAACTCCTTTAAGCGCTAGCGTAATTCTAAAATCCACCAAAAAAAATCCAGATTCTACTGAGCACATTTTTTAAAATAATTATTGTTCAACACACAATCTTCTCATAATTCTAAAAAAAAATAGCATTCACGCTACTGGGACCATAAGAGAAAAAAAAAACACTGAAATGTCCATTTCTAATAAATGAAGAATCTGAGAAACGGAATATGGACACTATGATTGGAAATTCCATGAAAGTAACCAAGTATATGTCCGATAGAAATATAACAGTGTGTGCGCCATGATTAACAAATGTGATTCTGTTGTGCCAGTAAAAAAAAATTAAAAGAAGATTCAAAATTGTTAAAAAATAAACAGGGGTATCGCAAAAACATGCGATAGAAGTGAAACTTTTATATTACAGGAAAATATTTTAAGGTGTTCCCAAACAGTCACCCGTCTAATTAATGACTGCGCTCGGCATTGCTTAACTTTGGTGATCGGACAAGAACCGGTGTTTTCAACACGCTACCAGACACAATGTTTTCCACTACCACTTTTCGTCACACAAAAAGTTCGCCGATCAGAATTTCAGAGCTCTCCCATAAAAAGTTTCTCCTCAAAAATACAACAATAAGCCAACGTCACGCAATTTTCTCAGGCAAGTCACCCATCCAAATACTGACCCTAACCGGCGTTGCTTAACTTCGGTGATAGAACGAGAACCGATGTTTTCAACACCCTACCAAATCCAATGTTTACCACCATCACTTTTCGTCACACAAAAAGGTTGCCGATCATAATTTCAGAGCCCTCCTATAAAAAGTTTCTCCTCAAAAATACAACAATAAGCCAAAGTCAAGCGATTTTTTCAGGCAAGTCACCCATCCAAGTCCTCATCGTGCCCGGCGTTGCTTAACATCCGTGATCGAACGAGAACCGGTGTTTTCAACACTCTGGACACGGTGCTTACCCTCACAACTTTTCAGCATACAAAAGTAGTGCCGATTAGAATTTCAAAGACCATAAGAAATGTTACTTTAAAAGACAGATGTCCCTCAACCTTATTTTTTTAGTACCTACATATCATTCAAGTAGGTATCATAAGTCAAACGGATCAAGGGATTTCAACCTACAATGCCTCCATAAGAGGAAAAGAATGGTGGTAGATTTTGGTTTCTCAGTTACGAAACCGCTAGAGTGTATCAATTCTGGCAGCCCGATCCTATTCAAAGGCTTCAAAACCAATATCTCCACGTGTGAACTTTGTCTTTTAAAACGTTCTAAACATTTCTTGTCCTTATGATAATAATTTTTAGCCCTTTAACATTGATTAATTATCTAGATTACTTTGGAAATGGGGTTATGAAACAACAGATCTTGGAAAATTCTAATACAGAAATCAGCATAAAACGCTGATAAAATAAATATTTTTGTTTTTAAGTTAGGCCTAATGTACATGTATCCAGTCACTACCAAATTAATAAAAAAAGCTGTCATAAAATGGCGTCAGTCGTGTTTCGCTTAGTGACCTCGTAAAATTAAAACATTGTTGTGATCATAGATGTTGTGGCAGTTTACATTGAAGACTTTTTTATTCCTTTCAACTAGTCGTTTTTTTATATTTTAAGGTTTACTAGGCTACTGTAAGTACATAAACGACCGTTAAATGCTTACAGCGTCACAATCATTTTGTTGATATCAGTGGACGGAATGAAGTAATCTTATTCTAAAATTAATCATAGTTATTTCCTTGCAGTCGAAAAGAAGCTCTTAAAGTATTTGTAAGAGTGCAATGTCCGAAGAGACAGAAAGACATAACGAGGCGTGCGAAGGAAGCGCTGGTGGCGGCGACACGAACACCATTCGCGTGTTATTGACCCCGCACCAGCTAGACGCGGCCTCAGCCGACTCGCTCCGAGCCGCGTGGAAAACCCAGGACTTGTACATTGAACATCTCGAAAAATTGAACAAACAGTTGGAAGGTATTTAAGAAAGTTACGGCTTGTAGTGGTCAGTGGTCGGCATCTGAAACGACCCGCGAGTTCTTATATCTCCTATATCGACAATACTTTAACTAAAATTAGTGATACTGTATACGAAATGTTCTGTGATATTAAGTTTGTTTAGTTATAAATGTGGTATTGGGTGTATTTAGGTGTTTAAAAAAGGTAAATATCAAGAAATGGTGTTTGTTCGTGTGCCAGTGGAGTGTTCAGTGGATGTGATGTCTCCAGAACGAGCTGGAGTGGTGTGCAGTGATTTTTTATTATCATTTGTACATCTCGACAAGTTCACCGAGTCTTCAAGTTTTTGCACAAATAAAAAAGTAATTATATTTTCACTTGTTCTATTGTATAGATAAGATTTGTTTGTATTGGTGCTGTTATCTTAACATTAATTATAATACTTATGTATATAGAAATTAATATCAGTTCGACTTTTAACTGGGTTAAAGTAAATTCGATAGCATCACTGATAACTTACATGGGTAGTTCGAATTTTGTTTTATAACTGATATTACTCTACTGTGGAGATATTATGTTTTATAAATACATTTTATAATAATATATACTTCATCATGACAAGAAATATATGTTATTATATAATTTTAATACATGTATAGGTCACTTTATGGTGTAGATGTGTTATGGAAAAGTACATAATGAGAAAAATCATATAATTAATTTGGTAATTGGATTGATTCCTTATAATATGGTTTTAGGTGTTTTTTTATTTCCCAGAAAATTAGTTATACAAATGTAAAAGTATAAAATAAAATTAAAAAGTGTGTGTGTACTTATGTACACGCATTAGAAGTTATACTTCTTTGGCGTAACAAGATAAAAACCTTTTCAAAATTTTTATCTTTTGCCTTATTCTATGTTTGTAGAAAAAACAACACAATAGCCTTTTTGCTATTGTAGTGTATTTCTATAGTTATGTATTTAATACATGAAAGTTTTAATATAAAGAAACAAACTTCAGGGTGTTGATTTTTTGTGACGGTGTGCACATGCATCGTAAAAATTTACTCTCATCAATTTTCCCTAATGCATCAAAAGAAGTATAACTTCAAAGAGATGCATAGAAATAATATAGGTATAAACTAATTCATTACAATCCATCACTCTTCATTGCTTTCACACATTCAATGTTCCTCTATTTTCCCATACTTTGGGCTAGTCAAATCTGAAACATTGAAGTGCTTTTTAATTTTATAGTAAGTGTCACCATATAACAAAGTATAACTGTGTATAAGTATATACCTATACTTACATGACACATGATGCTTAAAGAAGTGTTAACAATTATCTTTTTAACACACTTTTATTAGCTTCACCTGTGTGTATGTATGCTTGTAACCGACCCCTTTGAGCTCGATTTTGTCCAACATTGAATGATCAGATTTAATTCAAACTTTGCACACTTGTCAAATGTCAATAACAATGCAATAATCCGAAAAAAAAGTTTAAAAAATTTAACTAAAAAATGAAAAATAAATAATAGTTTAAAAAAACTAAAAAAGACACGCTTTCATAAAAAAATCCAACTAAAAAACAGAAAAAAAAAATTGTAAATTTGGATTTCTTAATCAAATAGTGTAAATTAGAAACAAATGTATATTTTTGTAAAAAGTGACAAAAAAATGATAAATATACTGATATCTGGAGGTGCTGAAATTAAAATGTGTCACTGTTTTTTTAAACTATTATTTATGTTATTAATTTAGGACATTAAGCTGTTATCCTACTATAGAAACTTGTAGGGGGTAATCTCAGGAACTAATGGTCTGATTTGGAAAATTCTTTCAGTACTATATAGCTCATTTATCGGGGAAGGTTATAGGCTATATAGCATCACACTAAGACCCATAAGAGCGGCGCAGCAATGAAGAATGTTGCAAAATTGGGGTAAAAGGAAAACCTCTTTACCGCTTCCGCTGTGTCATAGCCCAAAATAACCATTCCACATGTACAAATTCACAGGCAGAAGCCATTAACTAATTATATTATCTATACTAATATCGTAAAGAGGTAAAGTTTGTGAGGTTGTAGGGGGTAATATCTGGGGAGTTGAGAAAAAATGGTCGAACGAAAACTTTCTTAGAAAGGCTGCCTTAATGATTGAGTTCTAGAAAAAAGTTGTAGCTTGATAATGCCTATTACCGCTCAGCGAAGTGGGCAAGGGTCAGCTAGTGTAACAATAATTTTGGAGGGCATAATAGACTTGTCATGTCATTTTTAATTTTTCACTATATGATTGTTTTCAAAAGACAGGCAACATTCTGTTTCATCATCATCATCATTACCCTTATCCCACTTAAGTAGGGTCGGCACAACATGTTTTCTTTTTCCACTCTCTCCTGTCATTTCAATATTCACACCTTTTACGCACATATCGTTTTTCACATAGTCCATCCATACCTTTTTCGGTCTTCCTCTACTCTCATATCCGTCCACAAACATACTCAACACTTTTCTAGTTACATGGTTTTCATCTCTCATGACATGCCCATACCATGCTAACCTATTTACTCCCGAACTTATCTGTCACTGGTGCTATTTTCAAACTTCCTCTGATATTACTCATTCTTAATTTTATCCATTTACGCAACATTCTGTTTATGAGATTTATATTTATAAGATAATAGCCTCTGCCTGCTACTTCGTCCTCATGGAATATATAATTTGGACTAATGCTAACACGCAATGGAAGCTCTCAAGAGAAAAAAAAACGATTTTGAAACATTCTCTATTTATGCGCCGCTCCTATTGGTCTTAGCGTGATGATATATAGCCTATAACCTTCCTTAATAAAAGAGCTATATAACACTGAAAGAATTTTTCAAATTGGACCAGTAGTTTGTTTGATTACCCCAGTACAACGTCACAAATTCACAAACTTTACCTCTTTGTAATATTAGTATGGATTACACAGCGTGGGGCAGTTATTTGCACAAATTATGCAAATAGATTTTAGTCCACTTTTCACAGCCATACTTTATATTAACAATTATGTCTACACTTGGATTGACAAGTATGGTAGTTCTTTGTAAAACTATATAGATATGTCAGTAAATAACAATAACTTTATCCTTATATTGTAAAATGTGGCATCTAAAATTAAAATTCTATTCAAGCATTCATTCATATGCTTCTTTTTTAGTATGTTAGTATTTATGCAGATTCAGCACTATGTTACTCAAAAAGTAGTTTCCAGTGAGGGAACCTTTTCCAGTAAAAATATAATGTTGCAATGAAATAAACATATACACACGTGTTGGCTTTGATTGTGTATATATAGATTACTAAATTTGACTTGCTTAAGCTATTTGATTTTTGGAATATTATGTTATATGTTATGTATAATAGGTTAACTATTTTGTCAAATACTGTAGATTTCAAATAAATATACTCCTTGAAGTGCTACCATTATAAGATAAGGTTATTGTTGTTTGCTAAGTGTAGTCAAAAAGAATTATGAGACAATTTATTAATATTCTTTATTATCAAACTGAATGCTTGTTGTCTAAAATCTTATGATAAACAAATATATATCTCCCACAATACAGTAACACAAAATCTTACATCACTGCGACAACATTACACACACGTGCACGCATACACGCTTACACATGCATGTGGGAGGGTTTTATATTTTTCCCTTATCAAACTGAAATAGTTTAGAAAATTATCCGATACGAAATATATATAAGAGTTGTTGAGGTATCTATACTTGGTACAGATATATGTTTCAACAACTCATATATGTATGAATAGCTAGCTTAGGTTAGCTCAGTTAGGTCGCGAATTGCATGTATCAGGCAACAGCCCAAGCCGAAGTGTGCCGCGCACCCTTGAGCTAGTTGTCAAAATAAAATCGGCTGAGTGTCTTAAACGCTCGCCTTAGTAGTCCGGTGAAGCTGTTAAGACCTTGATAGGTCAATAGCGTAATCAGTTCAAATAAAAAATATATATATAATTATTTATTGTATACAATAATTATTATAGTACAGTGTTATTACATTATTTGTCTTCTTTAATTTTATATTGCTGTATTAACAAGACCAAACTTGAAGAATAGTATAAAATTTCGTATATATAATTTACAACATATAATTTATTAGACTTTATGTATTTTGTAAATCCCTAAGAACTAGTAAAATATGATATAAAGTTCGATGGTTTTTTAAGCTTTTACTAGTAGAATTTTGCACATGTCTCGGTTTGAGCAATGGCTATAATTAAAATTTTGTTTCTTGAATAAGAAAAAAGAGAAGTATGTATTGTTGTTTCTGTAAATGTCTTAATCACAATAGCAATGTTAGATGAAGTTGAATTTGTGTTAAAAATAATATGAGCCAACAATAGTTCAGGTCATCAACATTAGATTGTTGCATGTGACACTGACCTAGTAACAGACATTCATCAGCTAGCTTGGTGAATGTTAACATAAACCGGTTTATATGCAGATACTGTGGACATGCAGAGAAAGAAATGTATTATACCCCAAACATAACAATTAATATTTGTCATTGTTGTAAAACATTAAACCTATATGTTAAACTGCCTTCTGCTTGTGACTTTGTCTGCGTGGAATAGTTACTTTGGGCTAACTAGCATGCAGGGGAAGCTCTCAAAAAGGGAAAAAAACCCGATTTTGAAACATTCTTCATTGGTGCTCTGTTCCTATTGGTTGTAGTGTAATGATATATAGCTTATAGCCTTCCTCGATAAATGAGTTATCTAATACTGAAAGAATTTTCAAATTGGACCATTAATTCCTGAGATTAGTGCATTCAACCAAACAAACCATCCAGCTTTATTAGCATAGATTTTTATGGTAGAAACATGAAAAATTATTTGACTGTATCTTGTATTTTACTCATGTTCAGAAATCCTAAGATTTGCCAATATTTGGACATTCACTGTAACATATAATATTATTATGACTTCAGACATTGATAATTGAAATATCATATCTCTGATAAATGCCTGATAAAAATATTAACTTCTGTATATTTATCACATGATTTTCTCTACAGTTGTAAGATAATGAAATTTCAAATAGAAGTTTCTTATTATGAGAAAAAATTTATATAAAAATTAAATGAATAAGTTTTGTTAATTAAAAATACAAACTAGATGTATTCTGTTAATAAATCTAATATACTATGTTATGTGCTTACTGCAAGGGTTAGTATAATTGGAGTCATAAAAATATATATTATATTGGGTGCTAAAAATTGTTTTGATGTGCTGTGTTTGAGTGTGGTGAACTCTAGGTTAAGACAAGTTATACCTATTATGGTATTAAAATTGATGGAAGCTCCTTTCAATGTTACTGTTTTATGATCATTATGTCATATTGAGGTAGAAAAAGTGATAAAAACCTTGTATATTTATTAGTAGAATCTCCGTTAAGTTAAAACCCAAGGGAAAAACAAAATATTTTAAGTTATAGAGTTTTTAATTTATCCAAGGGTTTATGTTAGAGAGTAATTGATGATTTAATATAGAGTTCCTATATTTACCTGAATGTGCCAGAAGTTGTAAAATAAAATACATACACATGTTACATAAAAATCAAACTTTATTTAAAGTTTAGTCTACTGAAAAACAATAGGGCATTTCATACTTTCTGTTTGTGTTAATAATTTAACGTTAAGATACTTTTGTTCTGTACATTCATTGGAAAGTATTAGCAGACATTTTATGTTAAAGAGCTTGTCCAAAGATTTCTTTAAGTAACTGAGGACTAATATTGAAATTATTAGTTATAGAGTGTGCATATTTTAAGTAATAGAGGTTCTGAGAGGAGAGAGCAGATTATTTTTTGAATATTAGTTTAAGTTATAGAGTGTGCATATTTTAAGTAATAGAGGTTCTGAGAGAAGAGAGCAGACTATTTTTTGAAATTATAGAGGTTTTTACTTTATCGAGGTTCTACTGTATCTAGTAATTAAGCTTTACAAAGCGGTAGCTTTATTATGCAAGTTTTATTTAGTAATATTTTAACATGTCTACTAAATTTTTGATGATGCAGTGGGTGATGAACTTTAGTAATTGATTTTCTAAGTACTTAATTGACATTTTAACTTATTGTACTTTTATCGCCTAGCTCCATCTCACTCGAGTGCTAGCAATGTTGCTAAGTGTGGTGGAGCAAGCCGCCTCAGACTTACATGTTTGATGAATATCCATATAAATATAATATCTGGATATTAAGAATATCTTTTGTACAGTACACAATATACACTGAAGAGTAAAATGAAGGACTCATTAAGATAAGATCTGTGGGTGTATGTAATGCCATATTGCTTTCCCGACATCAGAGGAAGCAAGAATGCTTTACAGGCTGGTTATGGTTGGAATGAAAAACCGGTAAATTATTGATTGTTTGTGTACATTTTGTTTTTTTCTGTTTTATTTTGTTGTTAATCACTGGGGTGACATGGTAAATTTGTAACCAAACCCCAATTATAAATAAAGATTATAAATAAATAATATTCAAAGGCTTAATATCTATCAAACATGTTCATTGAATTGAACTTATATAATTTAATATGTTGAACTATAAATTAGCAAGCAGCAAGGAATTGATATAAAGTTTATTAGACTATATGAAATGTTAAATTTAAGTGAGAAATTGTTTATATTTTAGTACTGTCATAAATCTTACATATGTGCCCTGATACAATATTTATAACAATGTTATTGGTTTAGTTAAGGTGTTGTCGATAATAATGTATAAAATCAATATATCATATTTTATATGGCGTAACCAGTGAAATAAATACATTTATTTGAAAACATGTAAAGACTTTAGGAAGTTATCATTAGATATAAAAAATAATTGTATTATAAAATTATTGCAATGATAATTAAATAAGTTTATCATTCAAATTAGAGTCATATACAGTGTTAGACAGCAATGTGTAGTGTCTATAATTTTAAAGAATACATAAGAGATGATGCTATTATAATAATATTCCTAACTAATACACAACCTGCACACGAAAGTGCGGAGAAATAGACTGTTAAGTTTTTTCTCTCATACGAGGTCGCTGCAACCAATAATGGTTACAAGCAGATGTTGATGAATATCGTAACTGACAAATGATTTAATTGTATTTTTATAAAGTTACTATATCTTAGGAAGTAGAATTTGAAGAATAAAATTTAATATGTTTATATCAGTGTCTAATATTCTATAGGAATATTAAAATATCTGGATCTGTTCTATTGAAATATGTAATAAATTATTTTAATGAAATAATCATAGATAATACTTATGAAACATTATTATGTACAGGTAGCCTGGAAAAGGCGAAAGAGGTAGAAGAACGGATACGACAACAGTATGCAGAGTCTCAACACAGGGAAAAGGTTTTAGTCAGGAGACTGGCAGCTAAAGAACAAGAGATCCAAGATTATGTAGTGAGTTTCAATAGCACCATACCTTGTAAAAATATTCTCGTAATTGTGCATAATTTTCATATTTTTACATCATATTAAACTATCTATATTTTTTAATGACCAATGGCTAATATGCTTAAGAGGACTCCTCGAGATTTAGAGATCCTACAGAACCAAACAAAATTAATCACATCCCAAAACAAGATCAAGTTATGTTCTATAAATAAGAACCAGTTTCGATTTAGAGGACCTTTTGTATAAAACATAAACTGGTATTTGTCAGTTATGAGGTCATGGCAACTGACACTACAGCTTAAAGGGCATGTAATAATTATTATAAATACTTAAATTTATTGTCAGCCATTGCATCTGTGTTACTCATTTTATTACAAAATGTACAGTACTGGTAAATGCTTCTGTCTTTCCGCAAATCAAGGCCTGCTTCCAGTAAACTTATGAACAGTATAACAGTAGACTTGTGCTTGATATTGATATAGTATAATTTCTTTCTATAAATAGGTATGTTTCTTTACCAATTATCAGAATATTCAGATAAATATTATTTCTTAAAAACCAGAGTCAAATAACTGAGTTGAAGTCATCACACGCTAGTCTCAACGGTCGATCAACACTTCTAGATCCAGCTGTAAACGTACTTATCTTAAGGTTGAAACAAGAACTGACTTCAACGAAGGCGAGGTTAGAGGAAACGCAAAATGAATTATCGGCATGGAAATTTACTCCGGATTCAAATACAGGGAAGAAGCTTATGGCGAAATGTCGTTTATTGCACCAAGAGAACGAGGATCTTGGAAGGATGACGTCCAGTGGGCGAATAGCAAAATTAGAAGGAGATTTAGCATTACAGAAGAGTTTCAGTGAAGAAGTTAAAAAGTCACAATCAGGTTTGTTTTGTATTTTTTGTATGCATGTCATATGAAAGGTATTACAAATTCAATTATCTTGTTTTATAAAATCATTTTATTCATTTCAACATATTGATAATTATTGCATTCTTTTTGGGAAATAAGTATCATTTGGTTATTATTATTTATATGTAGACTAGACAAGCTAGATCTTGGGACTCATCAACTTGTTTAATATCTTATTACTATATTTCATCTACAGAAGAAACAATATAAAGACAAATTGAAATCGAAAAAATACTTATAAAATTTCTTTAGACTTTTGCTGTCAAAACTGAAAAATGATTTTTTTTTTTTCAATTTTTATCCTATAATTTGTTTACTGGATATCTGGAAACAGCGGTATATATAATGTTTAATTTATAGAAGAAGTCAAAACATAGAAACATAGCAGATATAGATTGTATGAAATATAATATTTTCTATAGTTCCATTATGTGGTGATAAAACAGTAACTCTCTTATATAGAACAAACACCATATGCATGTCTTCTTAATTTGAGCTGTTGGCTAAACAAATGAATTCGTCAGTATTACAATTCTTATGAATTTTTTTTATACGTCACTTTTTTTTTATGTTGAATTTTGTGTAACTTTGTACAAGCATTGTAAGTTATATTAATACTCAAGTAAAGGGATAAAGCAATTATTAAGCTCGATCCACACTATGATGTCCTTCACGGTATGATCTTTCTCTCTAGTTTCGGTCCGATCAAATCTCGCTGTGTTCACACTACTAGTTTCACAATCAGTCTGTCTCCGGTCTCGATCCATGGTCAACATAGGACTTTTCTCGAAATAATTTGATAAATTTCTAATAATATACAGAATATTTATCGAAAGTGCAAAACAGTCAACAATTAAAATGTTCACGTTTCAAATGTTTATAGGAAAATTGTCGAAAATAATTATAGTGTGAATATTTATTATTCATAATCAAATATTACATAACTAAATCACACACATTCTAAGGATACTTAACCATACACGCTAACCACAGCCATCATCACTTTCTAGCTCTTGTAGAAACTCGTCCAATTCTGAAAATAGTATTATTCGTATATAAGTAAGTGATGATGGCTGTGGTTAGCGTGTATGGTTAAGTATCCTTAGAATGTGCGAGTTTCTACAAGAGCTAGATGAGGATGTGGAAGGCATGCAGAGTACGGTCTTGTTCCTACAACAAGAGTTAAGAGCTACCCACGCTACGGTCAACGGCAATCAACAGTCATCGGAGAAACGTACTTACTCGGGCAGCGAGTGCAGCGGTACACCTCTCGGGAAGCGGAGGAGGGCTTCAGTACTCTCATTGGATTACAACGAGGAGGAAGAACCTCTGACCGTGACGAACGGGGACGCCGACTAGCCCAGGACCCGAGTGTTCCCATACAGAACACGGCTATATTATATGAACTAGTGGAAATTTGTGAAACTATCGTTTAATATCTTAACCGTGTTAGCCATTTCATTGACTCGGAATTAGTTTTAATGAGAATTGTGAGTGATTTATCCAATATTCATGATTGAGGTGAAACGCTGGTTCGGTGTCAGTCACTCGTTATGTCTTAACATATAAAGTGGGTTATATAAACAATCCTATGTACTTTTGTTAGAAGACATAGTATATAGGGAAACGTGTAATTTTCCAATTATTGAACCGGTGAACGAAATGTGTCGAAACGTGAATACGAGACTAGTATGAATTGAAACGATATTGTTTGCGTTTTATACACAACAGTGGACCATGTGATCAGATTATAAATAGTGATATTCGTTTATGACATTGTTTTTTTTTTATATATATTTGAAATATTAAGACAAAAAAAAACACTCAGTTGACAATTTTATAATTTATTTACGTATAAGTGGATTAATTGTGATAGTATAATGGAGGATTTATAAAGCGAGAATTGTGTTGCTATATTCATTGTTGTAGGGCGTCGAATCGCTTACCAGTTATCAGAACTTGAGATATGATGTCGGGAGCCTGTCGTAACAAAGCAATAACTTTAAACATTTACTGTAGTTAGCCCGAGGCAACTACAAGGGCTAGATCCATTAAATTATAATTACCATTATACTTTTAAATAATTATAATTACATAGTATAAAACAAAGTCCACAACCGCGTCTGTCTGTACGTCTGTTCGCGATAAACTCAAAAACTACTGAACGGATTTTTATGCGGTCTTCACCTGTGGGTAAAGTGATTCATGAGGAACGTTTTGATATATAATTTGTCAAGGATTTTTTTATAATAAGGGTGGGACAACGTCTTCCATAGTTTTTAAAAATTTCTGTCGTTTGTACATGATTCACGCAAAAACTACTGGACATATTTTTACAAAATTTGGTATGGTAATGTAAAAATATGTTTTACTTTAAATATGTATTCGTATATATATGTATATCTTACTTATAAGAAAACACAAAAGATAAGGCTTATTATAGGCTGGTTCAATATGTGAACAAGTTTAATGTCTGGAATTAACACACTCTCACTGTGCATCCGTCAAAAATGAACGTAGTTATAAGGGTTTTCAAGGGTGAGGCCAATCAGATCGCCGATGTCGAGTTTTAATGCACAGTACAATCCTATGATTTGTTTAATCACTGTGTTTATAATTGAAATTTCACGCAGACGTAGTCGCGGGCACAGCTAGTCTATTATAAAACTTACAATCAGAAGCCGTTTGCATCGAAAGAAATTGATTTGTAACACTAAAACAGATTAATTATTACCCATCATTACTCCACAAAATACATATAAGAGTTGTTGAGGTATGTATGCCTGGTACACATATATTTTTTGAATAACGCATAAGTATGAATATGTAGCTAAGCTTAGGTTAGCTCAGACAAGTCGCGAACTGCATGAATCAGACAACAGCCCAAGCCGAGATGTACCGCGCACCCTTGAGCTAGTTGTCAAAATATAATCGGCTGAGTTGCCTTAATCGCTCGCCTTAGTAGTCCGGTGAAGCTGTTAAGACCTTGCTAGGTCAATAGCGTAGTCAGTTCGAAAAAAAAAACCATCATTGTTCGCATTTAGACTTGATAATGCTGTGGCTGTAGTTCGATTGTAGATTTCTTCTTTCTATTTATCTTTGTATGCGCTCCGATGAACAGGACAGATCTGTCCTCGAACTCCCTATGGGAGCTTGTACACCTTACAAAATGAAAGGTAGTCTTTGGAAACATAGTGTCATTATTAGAGGTATTCGACAAGATTCCAGACATGATATTTAGAACTCTATTATTTGTTGATAATAGTCAAAACATTAATGTGTCAATGTTCTAGTTCCTGAACTCCACGCTCGATGGCTCATCTATTGTTTTTTTTTTTGTAAGAATGAATTCTCATATAGGATTTAACAACATACTTTCTTTTTCATCTTGCTATTCTTTGAACGTGAGTTTCCGACTATCAATTATGACGTGGATTATTATAATCAAACAGTGTATCAGAAATATTTATAATGAAATATGTAGGTATATTATAATAGACATTAAGAATCTGGAGCTCCCATACTCTTTTTGCAGATTTACAGAAGAGATTTCAGATGTATTCGGTCCGATGCTCTTCGTCTATTATATATTTCATCAGATTGCCGGATGCCTATTACTCCTGGAATGTTCTCAGTCGGTTTGTATTCAAGGTTTTTGTTTTTGTTCATGTTTATATTTTTATATGTACTGCCGTGTACAGTTTATATATGTAAATCTAGTTTTGTTGTAAATAGTTTTGAGTATAGTGAATCAAGAAGCTATAGATTTATTATTCAGAATATTGTTTAATTTTGGCGAGGCAAAGATTAATAAAAATCCGTTTCTAAAAGATATAAAATTCTATATTCATTTTTTGACATTTTTTACGATCGAATTTCTAAATAACAATGGTATATTCTTTTATTTTAGACATCAACCGCCTATTTTACCATAATTGGTAATGAGGTTGATGCCTTTATACAAACTTCTTTTTACTATCTTACATATTTTAAACAAATATCGTCTACAAACAAAAAAAAATTCTTTGCATCTAAACATTACTGTTTAAAGTCATCTATCTATAAATTCCCTAGGAAACGGCCGCGGTGATGCGTTACGGACTACTTACGGTGATACTTTTTCAACAACTTATTCAGATATCAGTTATTATTGAATTAGTGGGAACTGTGGTAAGTGTAGAATAATATTTAGTTACCATTAAATTTAACGCCGTTGAACCGAAATATACATTCCTATGAACGAAATGCAGTTGAGTGAAAATTCAGTTTCTCTGAGGCTGAATCACGTCAAAATTACTGAACGTATTGGCATAGGACTATAACCGTTAAATGCGGATTTTTTCGTTATTATTTGGATACGATTGACTATTGGTTATTTGTTCAATACCCAATGAAACTGGCGGGAATCAGTCAGTATAACATAAATGAAAGACATTTTAATGTGCCCATAAAGCAGAAAATTATGTTTATATGAATACCTTATGAGTCTAACTACATTATTAGCGTGCACTACAATTATGAATATAATATATTATTATATGAATATATATATATATATATATGAAAGTCAATTTTCTAACCTTTTAAGATTACAGTTTCTGAAATACCGATCTTCATAAATCTAGTAACATAAATATTTTTTGGTATCTGTAATTTGATATCTTCTCAGATATTCAATTACATGTTATAAAGGGCAGTTTTGATCTACATTAAATGCCCAACATAACTAGAGTATTTAACCAGATGAGGAAGCGTACTATATATGTTAAAATAGCTTGGCAAATAATCTTTTTTTTTTAATAATATGTAAAAGATATAAATGATTACTGTGGGTTATCCTTAGATGAAAATACATCATGCCAGGGATTTTTCCTCTACACGTCTTTGAGATGTACAAATCTTTAATACGTTATTATTATGTATCTCATAAGGTTTAGCTTGCATTGTCAATGTAAGCGTCCGAAAACATTTTTTTATAACTTCATCGGAATACATCGAATTTTTGTCTTCTTTTTACATATGCAATATACATGTCCTGACATTTATTATATACATATACTTTCGCAAGTGATTATAAACGACAGTAAAAACCGTATCATAATCGTACGTTACGTAGTTTAGAACTAAGCGAAGAATTACAGTCAGGCGCAAAAAGCAATTTTGTTTTATATTTATTAGTTGTCTGTTGCGGTTTTGTACGAACGTATTAACGAAGAAAATGAACCGAAATCCTTCCTCTACAGTACGACAATGTAATCAAATATAAATGACACCTGTACAACTAATAATATTTGTGAATTTTGTCAATATTTTTGAAAACGTCTACTATTGTCTTGTCTCACTTATTTCCTTGTATTGGGATTCTTGAACATAATTTTTTCACTTTTCTGTACTATTTTTCAAACCTTACTGTGATAATTACAACCACGATAAAAAATTAGCGAAAGATGTGTAGCCGTTCGGAAGCGATACGTAGATTTTTTATTTATATATTTATTGATTGATGTATCGTCATTGCCTCAATGTATAACAAAACATTCACAACACTCATATCAGTTAGTTATCTTATGAGGTGACATAAATTTATAATGATATTTATTTATAATGAATTTAAGGAAACAATTAGCATAGAAATCTCAATAGTATCTTAGATATTAATAGTACATATAAATCGATGTGTCAATGTTGAAATTCTACAATATCTGCCTACATTAGTAACAGGTCCTTAAAGAAAATCGGGTGTGAGAAAATAATGTGGAAATCTATAATTTCCATGTTTCTCTCTTTTCCTCTCTTTGTATAGGTAGTATATTTCGAAGATAGGAAAACTATCAACCTTATTATCTCACAGCTAGACCTATATATGCATTTATCATTTTTATAATGCTCTTTCTTTCGTTACATATTTTAATCCAGTTCATACTGTCGCGCCCCAAAAGTAGTTGCACTTCAAAATATGTTGAACTAGCCTCTGCCCGCGACTTCGTCCGCGTGGAATAGTTACATAGGAATAACGATAACACGCAGCCGAAACTGAAGAGAAAAAAAACCCCAATTTTAAAACATTCTTCATTGATGTTCCGCTCCTATTGGTCTAAGCGTCATGATACATAGCTTATAACCTTCCTCGATAGATGAGCTATATAACACTGAAAGAATTTTTCAAATCGGGCCAGCAGTTCCTTAGATTACCCCCTACAACGTCACAAACTCACAAACTTTACCTCTTTATAATATTAGTATAGACTAGCCGACCCGTGCCCACTTCGTTGGGCGGTAATACGTAAGCGTGAAATGGTTATTTTGCGCTAAAACGCAGCGGAAGCTCTGAAAAAGAAAAAATACCCCGATTTTGCAACATTCTTCACTGCTGCTCCGCTCCTATTGGTCTTAGCATGATGATACATAGCTTATAACCTTCCTCGATAGATGAGCTATATAACACTGAAAGAATTTTTCAAATCGGACCAGCAGTTCCTTAGATTACCCCCTACAACGTCACAAACTCACAAACTTTACCTCTTTATAATATTAGTATAGATAAGTACGAATGTAACGGTTACAGAAGTGTCAATGTGGAATTTATCTCCCAAACACGCGGATTATCTTGTACAACACGAGGGTAAAGTAAAAGTACATCGCCTTTTAAACTCTCGTAATCTTAACCATACTGTACTTATTATGGATGTGCAGAGGAAGATAGATGCGTTAAAACCAGAGCCTGTTATGTGGAACGATGCTACGCTACGGCTAGGTGAGTACGCACTATATGTTGTCAACGTAGTTTAGGTCGATGACTCAATAACAGACGGTGCTGTATGGATTTGAAACTTATAATAAAAGTCTAAGTATGAAGCAAAAGGTGATTAAACTATACCATGACGATATAGTATTATTACCTTTTGTAGTTCACGTATGATTAATAACAACACTAAAATTGAATTTCTTAACTCTAAAAGCAGTTACCAGTAGCAATTCAGATTTATTCTCCCTTTACATCAAAACTGTTTTCATACGCTATTCTAAAAATAATTTCATAATGTATAATGTGTTTTTTTTTTTCATTTGTACTATACAGAATTTTGAGTTCTATAACTTGGGATAAAATATTAGGGTTGTGAAAAAAAATTTTTTCCATTTTAATCTATAACATGTATATAACGAGATGATAACTTCGGCTGATTTATTTATTAGTCTTTCCCTTGCATGCGCACCACACCGCTTGCCTCAATTTTCCAATCACAAGAACACAAGTTGCGAAACGCGTAGTGCTTCGTAAAAATTATAGTTTTTTAAAACACTTTATATTAAATAAAATTATCGTGATGTTTTTAAAAACAAATGAGTCATCATGGGTCTAATGGCGGATGTGAAACATCGAAATTGATTTTAGAAGATATATGCCTAAAAGAACAAAATACGACAGGAATCATCTATGGCATAATGAAAACATAAAGAAAGCATTACAAATTTGTTCCATAAAATAATGACTGTTTATTTATTTTATTACATAAATATTCATTTTTACTAAATACAAAATACAAAAAAATTCAACTAGGCGCAGGTGCGGTGTGTTTGGCGGCATTTATCAAAGGGCGCTAGGTTGTCGCCGCGTATGCGCGTAGCACTAGTAGGACGAGTGGCTGACATAACAATTTGAATCTTATTTTTATACAGATAGGTTTGTAAATGTTTGTGTTTTCGCGTCGCCAAGCCAACAATCAGGTTTACCCGTTTAGATGTTTCGCTTCAATAAAGTCCAAGTGTGAGAAATAAAAAAATAATGTAAATATATCCAATAGTTATTGAGTGATGTGCGAACAACGACAAATATCTATCATTTGATTTGAATATAGATGAATCCTGTCTTACATTAACGATTTATACGGACAGGTCATCGCTTATCGTGGACTACGTATCCGACTTTAAATACCATTGACGAATACTTTAAATTCGTGTCCGAAACTTATTCTTCCATCTGCAAAGTACATCATATCGGGTACTCTACGGAAGGTCGCTCAATAAAGGTAATCGGTTTTATTTTTACGAATTATGCAAAGATATTTTCGTCTCCTGTTTGTGTATAAAATTCTTAAAAGTGAAGCTATTAAGAACAAATTATCTCTAACGACCTCAACGCGGAGCTTTTCGGGATGTCTGCCATTTTTGGTCATTAAAATTTAAAATAAAACGGACAACTTAACGACTGATATTTCCTAAAAGAAAAAACTTTTATTTAGCCACCAATTTTAAACTTGTTTCAGTCGACATAAGTAATAATATATTCGTTAATACTTTGATATGGACACTGCCTACAGTTTTTATATTGAATATGAAGCGAGGTACAGAGTTCCTAATTAACGTTTTGAAGCATTTTTTAATTACATAAAAATCTTAAACGTGTGAAAAAAAAATCTAACTACCTACTACAATTATGTCAAATCTATATTAATATTATAAAGAGGTAAAGTTGTGAGTTTGTGACGTTGTAGGGGGTAATCTCAGGAACTACGGGTCCGATTTGAAAAATTCTTTCAGTGTTATATAGCTAATTTATCGAGGATTGTTATAGGATATATATCATCACGCTAAGACCAATAGGAGCGAAGCACCACTGAAGAATGTATCAAAGGCAATTTTTTTCTTGTGAGTTTCCGCTGCGTGTTAGCCCAAAGTAACTATTCCACACGGACAAAGTCGCGGGCAGAGGCTAGTCATTAATATACCTCTTAAAGATGGCTTTAGTACTGTGTTAAAGTAGTCCAGTGAAGCTGTTAAGACCTTGTTAGGTCAATACCGTAGTCAATTCGAAAAAAAAAGTCCTGTGTTAAAATAAAAATATATGCTAATTAGCTATTAGCTTTTGGTCTCGACTTCGCTCGGGTTAATGAAGATTTGATCTATCCCTCGGGAACAGGGACATTTTTTTCTGGATGAAAGATACTTTATGCCCTTTTTCGGTACCCGTGACTATATGTATACAAAATGGAGAACGGTTGACTAGTTATGGCCTGTAAGCGTGACAAACAAACTCACTTTCGCATTTATAATATCAGTTAGAATCTATGTATGTTTTGAACAAATACAAAACATTTGCTATATGTAATATCAAATTAGCGAAGCACCAATGAAGAATGTATCAAAGGCATTTTTTTTCCTCTTGAGAGTTTCCGCTGCGTGTTAGCCCAAAGTAACTATTCCATACGGACAAAGTCACGGGCAGAGGCTAGTCATTAATATACTTCTTAAAGATGGCTTTAGTACTGTGTTAAAGTAGTCCGGTGAAGCTGTTAAGACTTTGCTAGGTCAATACCGTAGTCAATTCGAAAAAAAAAGTCCTGTGTTAAAATAAAAATATATGCTAATTAGCTTTTGGTCTCGACTTCGCTCGGGTTAATGAAGATTTGATCTATCCCTCGGGAACAGGGACATTTTTTTCTGGATGAAAGATACTTTATGCCCTTTTTCTGTACCCGTGACAATATGTATACAAAATGGAGAAAGGTTGACTAGTTATGGCCTGAAAGCGTGACAAACAAACTCACTTTCGCATTTATAATATCAATTAGAATCTATGTATGTTATGAACAAATACAAAACATTTGCTATGTGTAATATCAAATTAAGATTTTCAATTTCCTGGATATGCTATGAACCTTATATCCCCCACACCCCACCCCCCCACTAAATAAATCCCAAATATTATCATAATAGTTTGTAATACATGGACGCATTTTATCGATCATATCAAATCAAGTTCAGTTACCTTATTTTCATTTTCTATTTTGCCAGTGAAATATTCTATTTTTATGTTAGGCGTACCTACATAAAGTGTACTACACAATATAATATAATATGGAAATTCTTTTGTATAAGTACTATAGTTAAGAGCCTTTGTTAAATTTAAGTCTTATCGGGAGGCATCACGTATCTACTTACTGCCATGAAATGGGTTTTGTAAAAGTAAATATGTTTTTAGATGATTCAAATTTCAAACGGTAATCCAAACAATAAGGGCGTGTTAGTGACTTCGGGTGTACATTCAAGAGAATGGATAGCAATGACTTCTGGTTTATATATTTTAAACAGCATTATAACGAACTTCGACCACCTACAAAGTTACATAACGAACAAGGACTGGTAATTATAAATTTATTTCAACAAAAACCCTTAGTCGTGGAAAATAGGCGTTGGCGGAGTTTGCCAACAAATCAGTTGTATTATAGCTATTGTGTACAATGTCAATTTGTACCTAAAATATAAAATAATTTATTTAAATAACAGTTCAACGGCATACCGTGCATAGAATGTCCTTGTTGTACGATTTATCATTACATATTATAGAACAAAGCCTGCCACCGCGTCTGTTGTCGATAAACTCAAAAACTATTGAAATTGCTTATCGGGAGGCATCACGTATCTACTTACTGCCATGAAATGGGTTTTGTAAAAGTAAATATGTTTTTAGATGATTCAAATTTCAAACGGTAATCCAAACAATAAGGGCGTGTTAGTGACTTCGGGTGTACATTCAAGAGAATGGATAGCAATGACTTCTGGTTTATATATTTTAAACAGCATTATAACGAACTTCGACCACCTACAAAGTTACATAACGAACAAGGACTGGTAATTATAAATTTATTTCAACAGAAACCCTTAGTCGTGGAAAATAGGCGTTAACGCTAACAAATCAATTGTATTATAGCTATTGTGTACAAAGTCAATTTGTACCTTAAATAAAAAATAATTTCTTTAAATAACAGTTCAACGGCATACCGTTTATGGAATTTCCTTGTTGTACGATTTATCATTACAAATTATAGAACAAAGCCTACCACCGCGTCAGTCTGTCTGTTCGCGATAAACTCAAAAACTATTGAACGGGTTTTCATGCGAATTTCACTAGTAGATAAAGTGATTCATGAGGAAGGCTTAGGTATATGATTTGTCAAGGTTTTTCACACTCGGTGCGGGATAACGTCCGCCGGGCCTCTAGTCTTTTATACATCATGTCAAAATTACCAGCATGTAACAGGTGAGCAAGATCACGTCAACTGAACCCCCCATTTTCCAGAACGGATTTTCATGCGGATTTCACTAGTAGATAAAGTGATTCATGAGGAAGTGATTCATGATTTGTCAAGGATTTTTACACTCAGTGCGGGATAACGTCCGCCGGGCCTCTAGTCTTTTATACATCATGTCAAAATTACCAGCATTTAACAGGTGAGCAAGATCACGTCAACTGAACCCCCCATTTTCCACTTGATTATAAAAATTAATGCCATGTATTTTTTTAGGAGTTCATACCATGACAAAATAATCGCCAAAAACGATTTTTTTAAAATTCGATTCTAAGAATATTTTTTTTTACAATCAAAATTTTAGGTACTTTTAATTAAACACTGGATTGTAAATCGACCGTTAAAGTTTAATTGAAGGATTTATTTTTAAAATACATTTTTTTATTAAAAGTACCTAAAATTTTCATTGCAAAAAATATATTGTTAAAATCGATTTTTTTTTTAATTGTTTTGGGGGATCATTTGTCATGGTATGAACTCCTAAAAAAATACATGGGATTAATTTTTATGATCAAGTGGAAAATAGGGGGTCCAGTTGACGTGATCTTGCTCAGGTATAACAATAAAGGAACTTCTAAACACGGTAGCTAAACTAAACTTAACATGATGTGCATTATGTATGTAATATATAATACGAGTACTTATTCCGTTATATACATTTTTGTATAGTATCGCACTAAAAATTCGCCTACAATAAAAATCATATACGGAATAACATTGAATTAAGAGACCTCAAGTTGTCAAGTGACACGCCACTACTTTTATTGAATGAACTAAACAGTCTTCAACTATCTTTTCAGTTACTCTGATGATTACAAATAAACTTATAAAGCATTTCTACGTGTTCATAAAATTTAACATATGCGTCATTTCTACATTTAATAGATTACTTATTTCCGTCTTTCATTTTCACTTACTTATAACTCCATATGTATTACTTTAGAATTATGTATTTTGTACAAAAAATCAAAGACCTTATATCGTTTATCACATAAATTAGAAAAATTCAGTTTCATTTCCTCTTCAAAATTAAACAAAAAAGTCTATATCAATTGAACTCTTATTATAACATTTAATGGCCTGTGTTTTAGGTATATTATACCAATGGTGAATCCGGATGGATATCTGTATTCGTACACTAAAGATCGTCTTTGGCGAAAAAATCGTCGCAACACTGGTCGTTGCATCGGCATTGATATCAATAGAAATTTTGAGTAATTATATGTCATTTTCTTATTAGTATTGTTGAGTGGAGATTAAATACAGGGAGACATAATGTAGAGAGTTTTTGGTGGCACCTTAGTCTGTTATTTAGTAGCTTTTATATTTTATTCATAATCTTGTGTTATTTGGCTCTATAATTTGTAATATTGGTTACATTTTACGTAATATAGTTCGGTTATTGTGCATAAGTGAAGTGGTTGGAAAATAATACTACGAAGCACGAATGCACTACCTACAAAACTATTTGATTGACAACAACACCGCTGGTTAGCTGGAAGAAAATGCTTTAGAGCATTAAGCTCGCCAGTGTACAAACAAAAAGTGCAATAAAGTATTCATTCAATTCTGAAATGCCACAAAGAGTCCCTGGAAAAGGCCACCTACTTGTTAGAACATTAAAATGATCGCATGATACTTTTACAAGTGTCATATTACTGTTATCACCTACTCGAAAGTGGCAGTATAAAAGTGGATGATGGTTGCCAAAAAAAATAGTGTAGAACCAATAACGTTACTGATTTTAGTAAAGGCCGATGTGAAAATATTGTGGGGAGAGATTTCTTAACACTAAATCGTAAAGTGCTTTCCATGTCGTGTGGCCAAGCAGCTACTATAGTCGACGCATTTTACACTGAGTCGTCGGGCAATAAATGTCACTGACAGTAGGAATGTGCACGCAATGCAACCCGTTATCGATAAATTCCTTTCTCGAATGCAGACATAAGGGAAGAATCGTGAAGGAGAGTAACCCAAAAAAAATATATGCCTTAGGAGTCAGAAACACTTGTTAAGGATCTAGCGAATTTGCAAACTTTATTCGTTTTATCGTATCTAGAATTTGATGAGAATATATTTTTAAAACAATGAGAATACAAATTTATGGGAATATTCGCTGATATCTAACAATTATTACATTCCGAGGAAGAAGAGTCTATCCCATAATTTAATTTTTTGGAGACAGGGCTATAAGGTGTCTGACAAACAAGACGAATTTCGCTTACTATGACTAGATGTGACAAGGGGAATCGGAGGGCTTAAGAAAACATGACGTTCGCAATACATCAAAGACTTTTGCAAATGTTTCTCTTGACTTTTTTTTGTTACAATACCAAGTCATTCGTTTCATATTTGTAAATGTAAGTAGATATTTGTACATGTACGTGGGAGCTATCACTCGTGACGCAATATTGAACGGTGGCGCAGGTCGCAAAAAATTTGACATAAGATGCACGAAAATGAGACGACGGGGAAGGAGGTCTAAGAAGGTTAGATTTTCCGTGACGTATTTTATAACCGCCCCCTAAGAAATATAAATGATTACGTCTGGAACATAAACCTCTTCTTTGTCTTGCATTATCATTTGTCGTAGTTTATGCTTAAAATCTCAAGTTTAGGTCTTCAGCTATTTTAAATCGAATACAAAATTCTACACGGATGAAAGTTATCGAATTCGAAACGTAATAATTTCATAAAAATTAGACAAATAGAAACTCCAAAAAAAGTACACTTATGTAAACAAAATTGTCAGATTTCATTTATTTTAGAAAATACTGGGGTGTGAAGGGAATCGCTGAGTACAATCAATGTGGTGAGAGTTACGTCGGCCCGCATCCGTTTTCTGAGAAAGAATCGATTGCCTTGCGAGTAAGTTTTTTCTATACTACAAATATTTTATTTAAATTTTAGAAATATATATACAAACTAGCTTTTCCCGTGGCTTCGATGGTGTAGGTGTTGACTGGTGCTATTTTGCCCAGGAAAAATACATTTTTCTGGATAAAAAATTCTCTTTGTCTGTACCCCTGCCAATGTGTATGCAAAATTACATTATGGTCGGTTGAGTAGTTAACCCCTGGACTATCCAAAACCATAGCGGTGTTATTACAAAAAAATGAAATACGTATTGAACGTTGGCTTTAAAAAGGTCTCACATTAAATGCAACGCGGTCGCTGAATGTTCGCCATCTTGCTCTTTTGTCTCGCTTTGGTTACGTTAGGTTAGACTTGTGATGCTCACCGTGGGCGACGCAGAGGTGCAGGCATATTCCATCCCATGCCTCCCTAACGAACCTTCAGGTGGCGGACGCGGGGGCGTCCGTTACCGGTAGATGAAGGCCCGTGCGGATAGAGCACGGCATTTTGCCGCCGCTCCAAGCGAGGAGCATAGGAAGAACCCTTCCTGAGAGGTGGGTCCCCGTTTCAACCATCCACGGGAGACCCAAGCGCGTGGCCAGGGCAGTTAAGTTTGCTAGTCGTCACCCCACACCCTGGTCCACATTCGCGCTACGCGGCCGAGGGGTTTTTACTCGGTAGGAGTCCGACATCACCCTCACGCTGTCTCCCGGCGGTGTGAGGTGTATCCAATATGTAGGATTTTCCCCTCGTTAAAAAAAAAGGTTAGACTTGTGAAAAAGGATAACGTGAACTTGCCTCGGACGAGCGCGGTGCATTTATTAGGAAACTTTTTTAAACCAAGTATTTAGTACATATTTAACGTTTTTGTAATAACACGGTAAGGGTTTAAGCTTCATCCAAACAAATGTAGACCTTATGAGGTCTACATTTACTGGTACTGGTCTACTGGTACAGTACAGGTACTGGTCAGAAGATTGTTGGCAACATACGTTTTTTAAAAATACCGCAATTATGAAATAAATTTGAAAAACCCGAGCAAAGACAAATGTTATGCAAAATTATAATTTAAAAAAATCGGCTAGCTGTTCAATAGCCTTTTTGAGATTTCAGTCTCAAAAAATCAGCCGAGGTGTAAAGGCGTGACAACTTAATAAACAAAACTCACATTCGCATCTATATTATTAGCTGGATTTAAGATATCTACAATAATTAAAATTACATTATTGAAACTATGATGTCTAGCATAAAAAGATATTGTTTCTTCCAAAAGTATCAAAACTCAAAGACTTCTCCATGGGCACGCCTTTATTTAACCCTGAAAAACTTCACAATATTTATATATTTTACAGGATATTGTACTTAAATATAAAAATAGATTGGATGCAATAGTAGACTTACATTCGTTTGGTCAGCTAATTTTGTTTCCATGGAGCGCTAGCTCACAGCCAACTTACGATGCGAAACTTCACAAAGACGTCGCTAAAGGCATGAGCAAGGTATCTCCACCTTTTCCAATTTATTATATTGTTTGTGAACAGAATTATTAGGGATTATAATATTTTTATATCTATACAAAGTATGTTCATGGGCGCGAAATTAATTTGACTAGGTGTGTATAAAATATCAATGCATTTATATAAGTTTCTTGTTGTCAAATTGTATCATTTAAAAATATTACTCCCTCCTTATATTCCCCGTCCTAAACCTTATGTGTATATATAGTGAATAATAAGCCTTTAATTTTACTTGCCATGTCCTTATTTATTAAAATTAACAAAATCACACTTTAATCAGATTGTCTTTTTCTTAGTCGATATGTACCTAGTTTTGGCTATATGTATACTTGCGTGAAACACGCAATAACTCGGTCTGAACTCTAATTAATTTATTTTTCAAATTACATTATTTAATCGCTCTCCTTCGTTTATAACACTATCTGCCACAGTCAGCGCACACTCTGTATCTACATGACATTGGAGGAACTGTGTATTACTTACACAGGGCGCCATAAAATAAAGAAGATGGGAACAATAATATACCAAAGATTATACAGTAGAACCTCGATAAGTTAAAGTCCAAGGGAAACACAAAATATTTTAAGTTATAGAGGTTTTAAGTTATCAAGGGTCTATGTTAGGGATAAGTTAATATAGAGGTAGGTATGTACATATGTATGTATGTACCCTTGTTCCTATTTTTACTCGAATGCGTCAGAAGGATTAGTTCAATAAAGGCTAAATAATGTAATTTCTTAAAATTCTCTAACCAGCCATTGATGGCTTTAAATTTTTTGATTTTCATCGAATTAGCGAACTCTTCAGCTTTTTATTTCAGTATGGGGCCACTAACAATGATGTTTTTGTTTCGACACTGCTTGAACCACATAAACAAACATTGTTCTAAATTAGGGAATTCAGCAATATTTCGTCTTTTACATTGAAGACTTTCTCCTTTCTTGTTTCTTCAAGATTTCAGCTTCTTTTTTAATGATAATTGATAATGTACTCTCATGTATCCCAAACAATTTTATGTTATAGAGGTTGTGGAAACATTTCTTTAAGTTACTGAGGGCCAATACAGAGATTACTTATTTAAGTTAAAGAGGTTGCGTATTTTAAGTTGTAGAAGTTTTGGGCTCTGATGGGAAGGGAACATATTATTTTTTGAAGTTATAGAGGTTTTTAAATTACCGAGGTTCTACTGTATAACCTTTGAAGGTTATCATGTAGCCTATATATAAAAAGTACTATTATTTATGATGAAGAAAGGAAAAGAGAACCCAGTAACGAATAAGATCCTAAATTAAGAATGAGTTAAAATATAAGCGTCGTGGGCATCAAAAGATAACTACTTATTATAATTTTAAAATAACGCCTGGAATTGGCTCCATCTCTGTAAATCTATTAAAAACTTCTAGGAACTTTAATTTGAATAAAGTGTCTTTTATTTATAATTATTTCAAATTTTCAGGCGATATATAAAACGACGAAATTAAAATTTAAATATGGCGCAGTATATCATACAATATATCCCGCCTCTGGATCGTTAGTGGATTGGACGTATGCGTCTGGCGTAAAGCTATCTTATGGTATTGAAGGGAGAGACCTAGGCCATCATGGCTTCCTAATACCACCAGATCACATTGAAGACTCCGGAAAGGAAATGCTTAGTGCTGTGTCACATTTAGCCAAAATCCTAGAGCCCAGTTTAATCCGAAAAGGTACTAATAATAATTCTTGGTTTTGAGTATTTCAATAAATTTTCTTCACCGTTCGTATTTTTTAATTATTAATTTTTATATACAGTCTTTGAAGTACATATTGAGTAGTAGACAATTGCTTTAAAGACAAGACACACGTGTTAATCAGAAAAATAAGACTGTAAAAGAATGGTTTAGTAACTAGGTACTTAGGAGGCATCCATTAGTTATGTAAGCTCGCAATATGAGAAAATATCGATTTATTTTATTCGAAACACCAACAAGATTTACACAAGTATAGTCCAAAATATGCATTTCTAAGGAATAGACTCTATATAAGTGTAATCTTAATTATAGGCCTTTACGACTTATAATATCCTAGAGCACAAATAACTTAATTAAATGAAAAAAAACTAAAACATAAAAACACTAACTTGACATTGTAATTTTCTTTTGATCTTAAATTACTTTATTTTCTTTTTTTTTATAGCACGGGAAAGTGACTTCACTTTGCCTGATGGTAAACACAGTACAATCCAAAAACAACCGAGAGATACGCCCTCCTCCGTCGGTCGTCATTGTCATGCGGGCCTGCGTAAATGCCTATTCACGTTACGCTTGAATGATCCCATGTTTCAGGAAGGAGGGAACACACTAGCCGGGAGATTGTTACATAGCTTCACGGTACGGCAGAAATAAGATGTTGCGAACTTTTCAAAATGTTGATCAAAATCTCAACTAATGCCATTTAACGGCATTCAATATCAAAAGGAAATACTATATCCAATTTGTAATTTAAAGAATATATATGACTAGCTGACTTAGACGGTAATAGGCATTATCAAGCTCTACAACTTTTCTCTAGAACTCAATCATATATCTCTCATCGTTAAGGCAGCGTTCGTAAGAAATGTTTTCGTTCGACCGTTTTTCCTCGCTTCATTTTCAAAAGTATGTAGTATTAAAACATTTTTGTTTTGGATTGATCATTTGATTCTATTGCGTATCCATTACTGCATATCACTTTTTCTCTCAGTGTACAACAGACTACATTTAATTCAATATCCCACAGAAATACCACCCACCCATAGTGTCCTGTAAAATTAAATGAAAATCGTGTCATGAGTTGCGATAAATTTCTTTATTTTCGTAAACTTATGTTTAATTAGAATTCGAGAACCTTACTACCTTATGTAATCGCCTGTTTTTTGTTTCAAATGTATAATTAATTTTCATTTAGATATAGTTTTTTTATGTATATAATTTTTTTTAATGGCAAATAACTGAGTAGCCATGTTGAAAACCTTTTATTAGAGAACCTTTTGACAAAATTACCCTTAAAAGTTCAAACTTTATAAAATCAATAAACTATGGTCGAATGTCGACCACTGCGCCCACTTGTAACAATAAATTACATTTACAATTACATCATATACAAATTGGGGCATATTCTGGAATAAAAGGTAATTATAAACTGTTTTATACAAATAAAACAACGTTATATAAATATATCCATTTATTTTACATCCATAAAAGGCACAACAAAGTTTAATTACATTATTATTATATCGGTGGTTTATAAATGCAGAAAACCCTCACGAAAATATTTGACTAGGCAACCTTTAATAACAGTAAACTAAGCATTATTACTATCAACATAAATACGTTTTTTAAATAATGTGCGTTACTTTAACCCCTCGGCTGAATTTTTGAGGCCGAGATTTCAAAATAGAGGATCATGTTTTTCCATAACAAGGTAATTTTGTAATAAATATGGTACTTTTTATACATTATGCTGGCAACAGTCCGTTGACTAGTGCATCATAATTTGTTTGTTTGTAGCATAAACCCTTTTTTTTTTTCTCGAACTGACTACGCTATTGACCCTGCAGGGTCTTCACAGCTTCACCGGACTACGCATAAACCCTTATTTCCGACACAAAATACATATAACAGTTATTGAGGTATGTATACTTGGGACACATATATATTTAAATAACTCATATAACTATTAATATGTAGCTTAACATAGGTCAACTCAGTTAGGTTGCGAATTGCATGAATCTGGCAATAACCCAAGCCGAGGTGCGCCGTGCACCCCTGAGCTGGTTGTCAAAATAAAATCGGCTGAGTGTTTTAAACGCTCGCCTTAGTAGTTCGGTGAAGCTGTTAAGGACTTGCCAGGCCAATAGCGTAGTCATTTTGAAAGAAAAACTTATAGTTCGGATAATCCAGGGGTTAACTCGCATTGCGCACTTATGTAAGAAAAAATATATGTCTAAACATGACCATCTAAATCTGCTATACTCAACCTGCGGCCCACCGGGTCTTTGTAGTTGGCCCACCCGATTATACTTTATTTTTATTTATTTTAAATTACGTGCCCATCAGAAAAACTATGAGCACGTTGAGTAAACTAAATAGATCCCAGATTGACTGAGAGGACATCTGATAGGCGAGCGTGGAAAAGGAAAACATGTTGTGCCGACCCTACTTAGGTGGGATAAGGGTAAAAAGATGATGGTTTTGTAGATCCAGATATTAGCCCCTACAAACTCACAAACTTTACCTCTTTATAATATTTGTATAGAAATACAGATTTACTTGTGAATATAAAGAAAACAGTAGAGGAGTACCTACCTCTCGTGCGCAAACCACGCAAAAACTACTGGATGGATTCCGATGAAATTGTTCAGTAAAACTAGATACAGTCGTTATCTCAAAAGAAAATATCACGACATCTTCATTCAATATACATTTAATAAAGTTTTAACTACGATTTTACAAGCACTAACCAATTACATTTTCACTGTTTTTAACATGACTGACGTTGCATTCCTTACATGCTCTTTCAAATCAACTGGTCAAATTGTAGGTTAATTTTATAATAATATAATATATAAATTCATAATATATATACATTAATAATTAATTAATAAATAATTTATCTTTACTAAATTTATGGAACCACAGAAATAATTATTATTCTCTTTGGTCTTATTGAATGTCAAAATGTTTAGGTGACAGGACTGCTTTCACTTCATGTCACTTTGCTTTATATTGTCATAAGAGTAAAGCAATATTACCAAAGTCAAAGTCAATATTTTAATGTTTAGTATATTTTTATGGTGAACTAACTTCAAATGATGATTCAATAAAAAGATGAGTCACAAAATACTTTGTAAAATAAAAATAAGAAAATTTGTTTGCTCATGAAAGTAATCCATGACAGATCTCCGCGGTTACAGTGATGCAGTTCAACCTGATGTAACAATTATATTTAGTACAGTTAGTGATGAATTTTCAACAAAAATGCATTCATTTTCAAAAGTATGTAGTATTAAAACATTTTTGTTTTGGATTGATCATTTGATTCTATTGCGTATCCATTACTGCATATCACTTTTTCTCTCAGTGTACAACAGACTACATTTAATTCAATATCCCACAGAAATACCACCCACCCATAGTGTCCTGTAAAATTAAATGAAAATCGTGTCATGAGTTGCGATAAATTTCTTTATTTTCGTAAACTTATGTTTAATTAGAATTCGAGAACCTTACTACCTTATGTAATCGCCTGTTTTTTGTTTCAAATGTATAATTAATTTTCATTTAGATATAGTTTTTTTATGTATATAATTTTTTTTAATGGCAAATAACTGAGTAGCCATGTTGAAAACCTTTTATTAGAGAACCTTTTGACAAAATTACCCTTAAAAGTTCAAACTTTATAAAATCAATAAACTATGGTCGAATGTCGACCACTGCGCCCACTTGTAACAATAAATTACATTTACAATTACATCATATACAAATTGGGGCATATTCTGGAATAAAAGGTAATTATAAACTGTTTTATACAAATAAAACAACGTTATATAAATATATCCATTTATTTTACATCCATAAAAGGCACAACAAAGTTTAATTACATTATTATTATATCGGTGGTTTATAAATGCAGAAAACCCTCACGAAAATATTTGACTAGGCAACCTTTAATAACAGTAAACTAAGCATTATTACTATCAACATAAATACGTTTTTTAAATAATGTGCGTTACTTTAACCCCTCGGCTGAATTTTTGAGGCCGAGATTTCAAAATAGAGGATCATGTTTTTCCATAACAAGGTAATTTTGTAATAAATATGGTACTTTTTATACATTATGCTGGCAACAGTCCGTTGACTAGTGCATCATAATTTGTTTGTTTGTAGCATAAACCCTTTTTTTTTTTCTCGAACTGACTACGCTATTGACCCTGCAGGGTCTTCACAGCTTCACCGGACTACGCATAAACCCTTATTTCCGACACAAAATACATATAACAGTTATTGAGGTATGTATACTTGGGACACATATATATTTAAATAACTCATATAAGTATTAATATGTAGCTTAACATAGGTCAACTCAGTTAGGTTGCGAATTGCATGAATCTGGCAATAACCCAAGCCGAGGTGCGCCGTGCACCCCTGAGCTGGTTGTCAAAATAAAATCGGCTGAGTGTTTTAAGCGCTCGCCTTAGTAGTTCGGTGAAGCTGTTAAGGACTTGCCAGGCCAATAGCGTAGTCAGTTCTAAAGAAAAACTTATAGTTCGGATAATCCAAGGCTTAACTCGTATTGCGTACTTATGTAAGTAAAAATATATGTCTAAACATGACCATCTAAATCTGCTATACTCAACCTGCGGCCCGCCGGGTCTTTGTAGTTGGCCCACCCGATTATACTTATTTTCAATTATTTTAAATTTCGTGCCCATGAGTAAATTAAATAGATCCGTTTTTCTGATGGGCACGTAATTTAAAATAAATAAAAATAAAGTATAATCGGGTGGGCCAACTACAAAGACCCGGTGGGCCGCAGGTTGAGTATAGCAGATTTAGATTAACCCGACCGCAATGCGTTCCTTATGATATAATGGTTATACCAAGCTTGTTTTATTGGACAACCATTTTTCACTACATTAATAATTTAAAATGACGTTTTTTTTTTATTTAATACACAAATATTTGTTGTTTACGGCCCGCGACACCATGAGTGAAACGTGTATGTCGCCCGTTTCAAAAAAGGTTGAGTATCGCTGATCTAAAGTCTTATAACTAACCCTGAAACGCTAAAACCCGACTTAAAAACATTAGTGAAATTACAAGAGTTCTAACGGTCTAATTTGTACTTATGTGTTAAATAATATTTAAAGCATACACATAAAACACAATAAGCCTAAATATTTAAACATATAAAAAACACGAGAGACTGGTCCATATTATTTAACTAAACAATTTCGAAATACGTGTAAATTTTTCATGAATTCGAGGTACTAATGAGAAAATTACAAAAAATAAAATACAGTCCACAATTTTATGAAACACATATTTCCCATAAAACAACAAAGTTATTCTTAAAAGGACAAAGTTACAAGAAACACGCAATATATAAATGACATATTATTTGTTAATACTATAATTTTACGTAAACGTAAGTGAATACTGTCAAAGCTACTCAAACTTTAAGAATTTTAATGTAAATAGTAGGAAACTGTGGTTTGCTTAAATGAAAAGAACTTAAAATACTATATAAATTATGAAGAACTGGCATCGACCAGGGATCAGAAAAACCTATGGACGGTAGTAATCACTTAACATCAGGTGGGCCACCTGCTCGTTTGCCTCCTATGATATAAAAAAACGAGGTTTTTCTGATCCCTGGTCGATCTCACTGACCGAACGAAACGCAACAATACAAGCACTGTTAATTCACGTCGGTTTTCTGTGAGAGGGTGGTACTAACCCAGGCGAACCAACCCGTTCACGCTGAAACCAGTTATAGCTTCAGCTTGGCTCTACCATCTACAACCTAGGCTCTAACAAATATATGAATAGTATAAATTTTGAATACAACAAAGTTTAAGGATGATAAAAAATGAAATAAATATATGGATAAAATAAGACTTTGTTGTCATAATTATCTACTTTGGTTAAATTCACCATTACAGGATAATATTTACCAAATTTTTTTATTCAGTTATCAAATTATAGGTACCTTTTTATTGAAGTGATACTTCTAATGCGGCTTCCAACAAGGTTGCGTTAAACGTTTAACGCTACCATGGCGGGGGTTTGAAAGCACTGTTGCGTTAAACGTTCAACGCTCCTGGGGAGTGGGAATAGAAAGAGACACAGCGAGAAAAATTATTCAAACATTTCTTATCTTATAAAACAACGTTATATAAATATATCCATTTATTTTACATCCATAAAAGGCACAACAAAGTTTAATTACATTATTATTCTATCGGTGGTTTATAAATGCAGAAAAGCCTCACGAAAATATTTGACTAGGCAACCTTTAATAACAGTAAACTAAGCATTATTACTATCAACATAAATACGTTTTTTAAATAATGTGCGTTACTTTAACCCCTCGGCTGAATTTTTGAGGCCGAGATTTCAAAATAGAGGATCATGTTTTTCCATAACAAGGTAATTTTGTAATAAATATGGTACTTTTTATACATTATGCTGGCAACAGTCCGTTGACTAGTGCATCATAATTTGTTTGTTTGTAGCATAAACCCTTTTTTTTTTTCTCGAACTGACTACGCTATTGACCCTGCAGGGTCTTCACAGCTTCACCGGACTACGCATAAACCCTTATTTCCGACACAAAATACATATAACAGTTATTGAGGTATGTATACTTGGGACACATATATATTTAAATAACTCATATAACTATTAATATGTAGCTTAACATAGGTCAACTCAGTTAGGTTGCGAATTGCATGAATCTGGCAATAACCCAAGCCGAGGTGCGCCGTGCACCCCTGAGCTGGTTGTCAAAATAAAATCGGCTGAGTGTTTTAAGCGCTCGCCTTAGTAGTTCGGTGAAGCTGTTAAGGACTTGCCAGGCCAATAGCGTAGTCAGTTCTAAAGAAAAACTTATAGTTCGGATAATCCAGGGGTTAACTCGCATTGCGCACTTATGTAAGAAAAAATATATGTCTAAACATGACCATCTAAATCTGCTATACTCAACCTGCGGCCCGCCGGGTCTTTGTAGTTGGCCCACCCGATTATACTTATTTTCAATTATTTTAAATTTCGTGCCCATGAGTAAATTAAATAGATCCCAAATAACCCGACCGCAATGCGTTCCTTATGATATAATGGTTATACCAAGCTTGTTTTATTGGACAACCATTTTTCACTACATTAATAATTTAAAATGACGTTTTTTTTTTATTTAATACACAAATATTTGTTGTTTACGGCCCGCGACACCATGAGTGAAACGTGTATGTCGCCCGTTTCAAAAAAGGTTGAGTATCGCTGATCTAAAGTCTTATAACTAACCCTGAAACGCTAAAACCCGACTTAAAAACATTAGTGAAATTACAAGAGTTCTAACGGTCTAATTTGTACTTATGTGTTAAATAATATTTAAAGCATACACATAAAACACAATAAGCCTAAATATTTAAACATATAAAAAACACGAGAGACTGGTCCATATTATTTAACTAAACAATTTCGAAATACGTGTAAATTTTTCATGAATTCGAGGTACTAATGAGAAAATTACAAAAAATAAAATACAGTCCACAATTTTATGAAAACAAATTTCCCATAAAACAACAAAGTTATTCTTAAAAGGACAAATGCAAGCTCTGTTACTTCACGTACTTCACGTCAGTTTTCTGTGAGAGGGTGATACTACCACGGGCGAACGAGTAATAGCTTCAGCCTGGCTCTACCACCTACAAAAACTTTACTTATATTTATTATATTTTTATAGCTTCAGCTTGGCTCTACCATCTACAACCTAGGCTCTAACAAATATATGAATAGTATAAATTTTGAATACAACAAAGTTTAAGGATGATAAAAAATGAAATAAATATATGGATAAAATAAGACTTTGTTGTCATAATTATCTATTTTGGTTAAATTCACCATTACAGGATAATATTTACCAAATTTTTTTATTCAGTTATCAAATTATAGGTACCTTTTTATTGAAGTGAAACTTCTAATGCGGCTTCCAACAAGGTTGCGTTAAACGTTTAACGCTACCATGGCGGGGGTTTGAAAGCACTGTTGCGTTAAACGTTCAACGCTCCTGGGGAGTGGGAATAGAAAGAGACAGAGCAAGAAAAATAATCAAACATTTCGTATCTTACTTTAGTTATCAGAATCCCATTCATAATCCCACTGTAAATGTTATAGATTTGGATATTTCTCCACTCGAAAATGATAATTAAATGATGCGATCAATTGTGAATTGTAAGCAATGTTAATAAAGTTTGTCTTAAAGAAACAAACCCTGCTTGGTCAATAGCGTAGTCAGTTCGAAAAAAAAAAAAATTAAAGAAACAATATGATTTCACTAAAAATAAATTTCTACCCCTTCCTATTTTCATTTCCACATTACGAAGTTTCAATTCTTCCGCGCGAAGGGACTCCACGCACTATTTTTTTACACAAAGTACGATGGTCCAAGAAGCGTATAAAATTGGTCACGTTATTACTTATTGTGTACTAAATACAGTCTACACCAAACTTTTGTGAACGCACTAAATATTAAAATAGAGAGAACACAAAGGTGAGTATAAATGCGTGTTATATTATATGTATAACGTCGAGATAATGATAAATAAATGCCTAGTTTTAAATTATTAAAAAGCGTTTTACTCTTTTTTGCATTAAACCCTTGACTACTTTATACGCAAGCCCTAATTAACGGCAATATATATTAAGAGTGAGTCAGTATAAATCTACAAAAGCCGAATTGCTTACTTCGAAGAACACTTATATTGTACTACAGTATGGTCCCTTTATCAATATCACAAGACAATCTTACAAATAAATAGTATACGAATTTATTTAGTTTATTTTAAGCTCAAATACTACATTATAACATCACAGTGTTCTATGGACTTATATTCTAGTTTTATAAAAAAAAATAGTGGACAAATAATATACCATACAATGTTCAAAGCAAAGAATTTCATAGTAGTCTTTTTGTGTATGGATAATTTTGTGGATTGTGTCTGGTAATTTCCAACAGCATATACTATATATGTGGCCATGAAGTATCATGTCCCTGAATATTGCGATTGTTCAACCAGTCACCCGGTATAAGAATATTATGTGACTAGCGAACATCTTTTTTAGTCGGTCTAATAGCAGAATTATCTCCACCAGCATATGCATCTCTATCGAAAGCCTGATATTTCACTAACTTGTCCTCAGCCGACCTGACTCGCCCTTGGAGAAGCTCGATTGTTTTGTTTAGAAGTTTAATTTCCTCCTGTAGAGGATACACTTGCATATTCATTTGGATTAATTCCTTCTCGTGAGCCAACTGTAGAGTGTGCAGCTATAAAATATCAATTGTTATCATTAATAAATCCTTAATTCCCAAAACAAAAGTTATTTCGTAATCAAAATCAAAATATCCTTTATTCAATTTAGGCCCTGAGAAGGCGCTTATGAACGTCAAAGCTACTACCGGTTCGGAAAACAGCCCAGTCATCGAGAAGAACCGGCAAGACACTCGATCTGGTTTATTTTTCCATGTCATATATTAAATGTAATAAAAGTAGACTTTAAAAAACAGGATGTATCGTAAAGACACACGATAGAAGTGAAACTTTTGTATTACATGGAAACATTTTAATTATTCATCAATCGCTTTTGAATAGCATAGATTGTGTTCGGTGATGGCCACGAGCAACAAAATACAACAACATAAGAGGGCTTGTGAGGGCTTTATTACAATGTATGTGGTATTAATGATCTATTATTAAGCAGACAGACTAACAGCATAATGCACTATGATAATTAGTATAAAACTGAATTAACCCATGTTACAGAAAGAACTACTTAGATTTCCTAAAATAAAATTACATAAACTGAAGTCATGCAGTTTTTTTTAAATAAATTAAAGTAAATAAGATATTTACTTCCATTAGTTATTACTTCACTTTATTAACTATCTTCGGAGATTACGTTTTTCAAGACGTATTCTTCTCGCAGCGTTAATGAATTTTCTGATGAAACCTCGAAAAACGTATATTTTGTATTAAATCTTTTTTTATTAAAGTAGCGATATCACTCAAATTTGACTATATAGTCAGTTCAGTATACTAAATAGGGGCAAGCGTACTTCTATAGAAAAAGTTACACGTGGTGTATAGTGATTGCAATCAAATCGGATACTACTGGCTTATCAACCCCATAAACCAATGATGATGATGATGACCAGGATAATGATGAAAAGGCTGTAGACACGTCATAAGCGCTTCGACAGCGCCTCGTTAAAACTTGGCTAGCTAGCTTACTTTTTTCTTACGATTGCCCCGTCCATCCTCCGATATCTAAGCAACATATAACTATTTCTTTTTCACCACCGATATTGAGAACGTGCCATCTTACTTCCATTTTTTTTACGGTTGCCCCGTCCATCCTATGATATCTAAGCAACATATAGCTATTTCTTTTTCACCACCGATATTGAGAATATGCCATCTTACTTCCACATTTTATCTAAGACAGACAGTATGGGACGTTACAATATCACTTTACGTATGTGTACCTTATCATGCCACTTTTTTGAGGTGGTAGAACCACACTTAAGCTATTATTACTGGTTTCAGCATGAATGGGTCGGCTCGCCCGGGTTACTACCACCTGACCCACAGAAACACCCACATGAAGTAACAGTGCTTACATTGTTGCGTTTCGTTCGGTCAGTGAGAGCGCGGGATAACCGACCTCCCCTACTCCTCCCCCTCCCTCATCCCTATCCCCCCTCCCTCCTTCCCTACTCCCCCTCCCCCACACAGTGTGGCAACGCACTTGCGACTCTTCTTGCAAGTGTCTAGGGACGGTGGTGATCACTTAACATCAGGTGACCCACATGTTCGTTTGCATCCTATGATATAAATAAAAAAAAATATTTTTATCAAAATATTCTGTAGGTAACGTATTTACAACTTTTTTGGTTACCATCAACCAGTATACGACCCTAAGCACAGTTGAATATAAACAAGAACGTGTTCGAATTGTACACTCAAATCCGCAAACTGTGATCAAGCCATTTTGCTTTAAAATTAGTGAAAATCAAAATCAAAATACTCTTTATTCAATTTAGGCCCTGAGAAGGCACTTATGAACGTCAAAGCTACCAGTGAAGATCTCGTACAGCAAAACTATTTAAACAAAAACAACATCACAAACGACAATTTTCAATCTAGAATCCGAATTTATATTAGACACAATATAAAAGAAAACATACTCACGTCTTGAATACGTTTTTTCTTTAACATTATGAAGTCTTCATTTGTCCGTTTTAACGAATCAAGTAAGCTGCATCGTTCATTTGCAAGATTTTCTTTTTGTTTTCTCACTTCTGACAATTCCGCTTCCATTTCCGTGTTCATTTTTACAAGAATATTCTCACTGGATTTAGTATTCTTGGGTCCCATTTTCTTTTGCGGATTCAAGTTAAGCAACACTATAAAAGATAAACAAAAAAGTGTGTGTGTGTACTTATGTACACGCGTTCGAAGTTATATTTCTTTGGCGTAACAAGATAAAAATCTTTTCAAAAATTTTATCATTCGCCTTATTCGACGTTTGTAGAAAAAACGAAACTAACAATAGAAAAAGTTGACTATAGCTAACTTCAGGGTGTCGGTTTTTCGTGACGGTGTGCGCGCGCATCGTAAAAATTTACTCTCATCATTTTTCCCTAACGCGCCAAAAGAAGTATAACTTCAAAAATGTTTATACAAGGAATCTGACGTTGAACATATACTAAATTGCAGAATGTCTTAAACTCTGACTCATAGACCTGACTTATTCTTACCTTCTTTTTCCTTTTGCAAAGTTAGCTACATTCGTCAAAAAAATAAAAAGCAGAGGTGGAATACTTTCGTATTAAAATTAAGAGCTCATACTTGGAGAGAATTTTTTGAGGTGTATACCAACCTTTTTTTCAGAGTATAAGTTTAAAAAAAAGTCATGTTTTTTGGCCCACCCTATTCTTTATATAAATCTTTATATTTAATCTGATATTATAAGTGTACCAGTATGCTACAAAACTTTATACGAATTTAGTTATAATGAGTGGTAGAGCCACGCAGAATCTATTACTGGTTTCAGCATGATTGGGTCGGCTCGCCGGAGGTAGTATCTTCCGACTCAGAAAACCGACGTGAAGTAACAGTGCTTCCATTGCTGCGTGTCGTTTGGTCAGTGAAAGCGCCGGAGGCACACCTCTTCTCTCCCCCTCCCTCTCCTTCCCACTCCTCCCCCCCGCCCTAAACACAGGCTGGCAATGCACTTATGAGTCCCTGGTGTTGCTAGTGTCTATGAACGGTGGTGATCACTTAACATCAGGTCAGGTAACACCTAACACCAGTTCGTTATGATGATATAAAATATATGATATGATATAAAAAAACTGATATAAGATAACGCATGCTTCTTGGAAGACTTGGTGATTAATTTTTGGGTCTATATTCGATAGTATATAAAAATACGTCACAAATATTGCTATTACTTGTTATAACTTTATAGCAACAAAGAATAAGATTTAAATGCGTTAAAAGTAATACACACACCTTTATTTGAGTGTATTGAAATATAAATGAATGTTCAAAATTTTATACAGACGTCGGAAGTAACAAAATCTCACTGAGCATTACGGAACCGAAGGGAACATTAATTAACTTGGTTTTATATACATATACTATTACAAATAAGTCACACTATTTGCTGAATAGTTTTATTAAAAAAATTAAATTTATAGGTGGTAGAGTCACGCTGAAGCTACTACTAGTTTCAACATGAATGGGTCGGCTCGCCCGGGGTAGTATCACCCGACCCACAGAAAACCGACGTGAAGTAACAATGCTTGCATTGTTGCGTTTCGTTCGGTCAGTGAGAGCGCCGGAAGCCCATCTCCCCTCTCCTCCTCCCTTCCCCCTCCTCCTCTTCCCCTCTTCCTCCCACCCCCAACACAGGCTGGTAACGCACTTGCGACTCTCCTGGTGTTGCAAGTGCCTATGGACGGTGGTGATCACATAATATCAACATGACCCACCTGTTCGTTTGCCTCCTATAATATAAAAAAAAAATTATACAATCTATAACCATGTATACATTAAGCTATTGTGTACAAAACATAATTCCATATGTTCTATTACTGTTTTTCAAATTTTTATAATGAAGCTGGTCGTGGTCTAGGCTTTACACGTGTTTATTAGGCAGTAATTAATTTCAGTTCCTAATTTTATTTTTAGCATGTTTATTATTATATTTATGTCTATGATTTGTAAAATTCATTTTATAGTTTCATAATATTTATGATTCATATTTTCGTTTGTCAATTTTGGAATGACATATACGAGTATTTCCTATGTATATAATTCTATTGAAATCGATTGCAAATAAACGACAATTTAATCAAAATGATTTTGTAATAAAAAAAATTAAGAGTTATTGTGATAATTTATACAAAGAATAAAAACAGTGCTTGTTTCCCGTTATATTCCAAAATCATACGATCCTTATTTTAGTCCGAGGTATCTAAAGCCTCTTGAGTTGATTTTTCAGTCGTATGCTTGTATGACGGCATTATACAAAAGATATTATAGTTTATTCTCAACTGGAAAAAAATCAGCATAATCTACGTTATCCGAAAAGTGTTTTTTTTTATTTAAATAGAATTTTTGTCCTAGTTTTAGCCTCACAATAAATATCAGGTAATTAACTTCAGTAGTTAGTTAACAAGTAGGCTTTTCTTGAGAAATTGGAAACAATATTAAAACCAAATTACATGAGATAAATAAATCGTTAAAAACATGTTTACCCTAAACAAAGTTTACCATCGGCGTAAAATAACTGCAACTTGGAGGCAATGACCGGGCACGGCGCCCGCTCCGACCGATGCTAAGCTTGTAATTCTGGTTCCAAAACAAATACAAACGACAAGCAAGGAAATCGATTTGAAAACTTATTTGCAACCTCAATAACTAATTCTAATGCTACGAAAATACCTATTAAACGAAATAAGGTTCGGAACACAAAGAAACCTACCTGCATAAGGTTTTGTAGGCTGTTATAATATAATAATAAATATTAATACGTGAAGCCTAAACTTTGTATCCCTTTTTAACGGAATTGGGCGAACGGATGAACGTGAAATTTGGCATAATTAAAGTTTATATGGAGGAGAAGTTTATTATATAGTATTTTAGTATATAGTATTTATTTTATAAAAAATGCATTAGAAGTACATTAAATTAATTAAAATATGCATTACTCACACTAATGCTTCAATTTTACACAACATATACACACATGTAAATAAAAAAGACATTTTGACATCTGTCAAAAAAGGACTTCAAAGAAGGTTGTGAAGGAGGTTGCTATGCTGTATGACTAAGTATGACTGTATGTATTATTTTACTCTTACGTTACAATTACCCTTTTTCATTCTACATTCAACAATGATATTAACCCTAATAAAATTCAAACCTAAAAAAATCAATGAACTATGGTCGAATGTCGACCACTGGGTGCCCACTAGTATAATATAAATACTCGTATTTCAATATAAACTTTGGAACGATCCAACACACTATTTAAAAATACAGTGTGATTGTAGCTTTTTACTTTATCAATCTACAAATGTGTCAGGAACGAATCCTTTATTATTAATCTCAATGTAAGGTTTTAGTTTTATGCCAGCAATTAACGTTCTTAGATGAATAATTTACTATACTATAATTATTTTAATAATGTTTACGTTAGACGTTTTAAGCCCATTTCGACATACCCCCCTGATATAAAGTTAAAATGTATATTAAAATAAACTTAGTAGTATAAAAGTTACGTACTTTTATACTGACCGTACCCCACCTTGTACATATATTATTAAATGAATGTCAGCACATTATTTTGCCATTATACAAACCTCTTTAATATTTCAATTCGACTTTAATAAGATCAACTATATTGTTAACTAGATTTACCCGTGACTTCGTCCGCGTGAAACCTTATTTAAAAAAAAACAGCGTTTAATAAAGTCATCTGTATGTAATTGTCCAATTACTTATCTACTTTTCTCTCGTACTTAAGTTGCGTCGTTATTAAAAGTACAATAACTTTTCATAGACTGAAACTATTTTAATGAAAGAAAAGACTAAATTAAAAATATGCTTTATAATAATCTTGAGGAGGTTATCATGAAAGCAGTATTTTAGCAGTGATGCGTGTTCATAAAAACAGACTGATATTTACCGGGGACAATTTACAAAAATCTAAAAAGTAAAAACACGTTATATTTGCATTCGTATTATATCCATAGATATATAACACATTCAATATCTTATAACAGAATTATACAGGAAACATCAATTCTATTAATTATTACTTCTCTTAATTATTTCACATAACGGTAGCAAGTGTACTTGACCCTCAGCCATAGATGCGACAATTATGAACGCATTATCGATAGGTTGAAGGATCGGAGCTTAAAAGGCGAAAAACAAGGCGTGCAGGCGCATCATCTCGATTAGCCTGCCACTGAGCGGCAAACGAGTCACCAGTTCGGCATCAAAGCCATCAGTAGCTATGGGGTCCTTCGGCGGAACGGTTGTGCTCTTGCTGGCAGCAACGACCGTCCTGTGTACACCACTCATCAATGAATTGCAGCCGGGGCAAGGTAAATACTTTTTTTATTATATTTACACCACAAATATTACTTAAATATATAATAGTAATGGTAAATATTCAACCATTAAATGTTAGAAACAAGGAAAACTTTTTTCATAATTTATTATCGATGACACAAAAGCTCGCCAATATCTATTAAACAAAATCAATTAAAGAAAATTGATTGAGAAACGGAGGTGGACGTTTCTAACTGTTTTCCTTCTGCCTATTTATATATAAATTATTACGACTGGATGACTTACTAATGCCGTTCAGATTAAAAAAAAAATGAAAATGGTATCCAAACTAAATGACAGGGTTCCAACTTCTTCTATTATTAAATATAACATAACATTATTACTATAGTGGTAAATATTTTTTTTTAATAATTCTTACAAAAGCTGAATATTATCAACATAAATGTAAAATAAGAAATAATTACTGAACGCAACATAAATAAACTTTAATTTAAATATAAAAAGTTACTTATTAAAAAAATGTTATCTGCAAAACGAAAACTTGTGCGATGTTTATTTTTTCTAGATCTGTGTGTAAGTCTATTTTTTCAAGTACGTATCGATATTGGAAAAATACATTCATATATATAGATAAAAATATAATCTAAAATATGTTTTAGACAACATTCTGTATATGTAATAAAATTATCACCACTCAGCCTCGACCTCCAGTGTTTCCATGTTTCTCTTTCCTGTACTTCAGTTCGGAAAACCATTTTTTTTTAATGAACTGAATACGCTATGGGTCTGACAGACCTTCATAGGTTCACCGGACTACCGAATACCAATAGTAAAAGATTTACTGTATGCATAGAATACAAATGTGTTCGAGAAGATCATATTTCTTCATAAAATCATATTTAAAAAGCTGTAAATCATAAGCACTTCGACAGAGCGTTGTTAATACTTGCCTGGCTAGCAAACGTGATCTAGCCCCGTTAATCCGCCCGTATCTAAGCAACATATAACTATTTCTTTTTCACCACCGACATTGAGAATACATCATCTTACTTCCACATGTTATCTAAGACAATGTGACGTTACCATATTACTTTACGCATGTGTGCGTTATCGTTCCATTTGTTTTGTAAAGATATCATGTAGGTAACGTATCTACAGTTTTTAGTTATAATATGACTGTATAAAATATATAAAACTTGTAACAATCGAACATAAAATAATAGTAACATAAAGCAATCATGAATACATTCTTGGTCATATGCATATTTAAAAACCTTGATTCGACGTGATTGTAATCATATAGAGGTATTTGCGGAAACCTTTAAGTCTCAATAGCGAATTCCTTGATAAGACCGTTAGGCACACCAAGATCGAGCGAGCGCGAATCGAAGCCAAGCCATGGGCAGAGAAAGTCATTAAAACATGTCACAAGACGCACGGCTTCGCATTTTAATTACATAGTATATTTATTCATGTCGCTGTCGGTTCTTAAAACAAAAGTAAGGCGTTTGTTCTGTATCCGCTAATAAATTTAAAGTTACCTTTTCCTTTCAACTACTTTCCCTTTATAAATCGCCAGCTTCTGACCGCGACTGTGAACGCGTGGAATAGTTTGGGCTAAAGCTAACACGCAGCGGAAGCTCTCAAATGGAAAAAACCCCTATTGGTCTTAGCGTCCTATAATAGCGTCACCTCCCGGCCAGTGTGTTCCCTTCCTCATATGATATGGGGTCCTTCAAAGGTGTGAAGAGGCACTTTTGCAGGTCGGCATAATAGCGACGACTGCCGTTGCTTTTTAAGACCGACAGTCGTTGATATTTTATAGACTGTATTGTACTTTCCATCGAGTACTGTGCAGTCATTATGTCGAACCAGTTTAAAATACCTTCCTTGAAATATGAGCTATCTAACACTGAAAGAATTGTTCAAATAAGACCAATATTTCCTGAGACTAGCGCGTTCAACCAAACCGTCCAGCTTTATAATATCAAGTAGACTATTTTATCGACAAGGTACTACAATTTTAGTGTTATTTAAATTAAGATGGAATTTTTAATAGTTCTTTAACTCACTCTTGATAATATCGTACATAAATCAACCACTGGACGAAACTACTCCCCACCGCCCGCTCCTGTATCAGAGGTCGAATATAGTAAACCTACGACCTCATATTGAGCATATATGTTTTTATTCAAATTAAATACAAAACTATAGCATTATACAAAACCATAATATAATCTAACAGTAACAACCTTTGTGAAAAGTAATATATACCTACGCAAACAACACAGTACATCGAGATATAATCAACTTTGTTACAATAAAAGGGCATAACAACAACAAATATGGAACATACTATAAACATTGACTAATAAAATCATCTGAATGTATTAGGTTCATTTAGGTCTATTTTTCTCTCGTACTTAAGTCGCGTCGTCATTAAAATGACAATAACTTTTGACAGTGAACCGATTTTAATAGAAGAAGAATATATATTATCCTTTGTGTTTTTTACTAAAAAAACTCCAGTTTTGTAAACTCGTACGACCTGTTAGAAGTTGGAACTCTCAAAAAATTCTACACATAAGTAGGTATAGGTGAAACGAAACCAAATAAACGACAAAAATCGTACCGAACAACTAACGAGCAAATATAACAGGAAAAAAATAGTGCACCAAATTTTATTGCCACTTGTATTTCATATGTATTTGGGACGATGGATCATTCCAGAATGGCCGAAACGTAACTCAGTACAACAACCGAATCCTGATGTTCGAATAGACGACGCGCAAAAGGAAGAATTCTCCACTGATGACCCCTTAGAACCTCAGGTTATTGATGATACTATAGTCATCGCTCCAAAACTAATTGAACCGAGGGAAGAACTGCAGAAAGTGGACTATTCTGGAGCACAAATTTGGAAAGTATCTACTAAGAAGACTGGTACTCGTGCAACTATTGGTAGACTACGAAGACGAAACTGTAAGTGCTTATTGCTTAATATGAGTTGTTATTTTAACAGACTTTGTAAAGAACGTAATGCGGTTGTTTCTTATAAACCGATTTGGAAAGTTCTTTTTTTTTAAAATTAATTTCTTTAGACCTTAGAGTTCAATGGACCTTGAATGGACTTTGGATTTCAAAGATACACCATCGAACTCCGCAAATAAAATAGGTATTATATGGTGCTTAATAGATTTATGACAATGTAAGACTAGGTGAAACAAGGTACGAGGTCAAAGACATTCTGATGAATTTATTAGGAGTATTTTTTAAAACGATTTTATATTTTTAATAGAATAATTACTTACTTACATAAGAATTACACGTACCTTTGCAAATATTAAATTACTTTTTTCAGTAATTTCAACATGGGGTGGAAATCAAACTTCGATCGACATACTAATCAAACTTAACACCTTAGAAAATGTCACACGAGTTTTTAAAAGAGAGAATATAGGATACGAAGTCGTTATAGAAGACCTGCAAAAGAGAATCAACGAAGAAAACCCACCTCTTGACGATAATGAAATGGAACTACAAGATAGACGGGGTGAGTGTTTGTAATAAGAAGGCTTAAGAATATTTCGATCAGCAATATTCCAAGGGTTGTGTTTTGTTACAGCGAGATCTTACAATTTTTGGCGTTACAAAGCCTCCCATCGACGTATAGGTCTAGTAAGCGCCTACATGGGCTACAATTCTCTAAATATACCCATGGAGTATTGGCCGTATGCGAATTGGGGTTCGTTGTTGTTGTTCAGCACCGAATCTACGTCATGTCGCACGTTTACATGTGACCTAATAATTCCTTTCTCTCGACGTTCTTGTATGTTGGTTTATCGGTTTTGTCTTTAACATATTTTAGTGTTCTGCGGTCTAACCAATTACGTATTCACGGTTTGTAAATAACAGTACTTACCGACTCTGCGGTCTTGTTTTGAATAAACGGTTTTAAATACCCATGTTTGACATCATTCCATAAATATACTTTACAAAAAATATGTATAAATGTATTTCTTTCCTACAGGACATCGTATGACGTGGAAGCAATACCATAGACTAGACGACATTCATGGATTTATGGATTTTTTAGCTAAAACCTATCCATCTATTGTGAGCGTCAAATCTATAGGAAAATCTTTTGAAGGCCGCGACCTTAAGGTAAAACATTCTGACGTACATACAAAACGATTAACTTTTTTAATGTTATTAACATATACAAGTTATCAGTTTTAATAAAATTAGGTCAAACATAAAATTTACAACTTTATTAAATCTCACATTATCTATTCAACATTACTAATGAGACTAATGTAATGTACCTATATGTTAAATTTTAAAATAAACAAACTATTTCCGATTTTTTTTTTATTATTATATACACGAACAGACGGGTCACCTGATGGTAAGTGATCACCGCCGTCCATAGACACTAGCAACACCAGGGGAGTTGCAAGTGCGTTGCCAGCCTGTGTTTGGGGGGGGATGGAGGAGTGGGGGAAAGGGGGAAAGGGGAGGAGGGAAGAGGAGATGGGCCTCCGGCGCTCTCACTGATCGTACGAAGCGCAACAATGCAAGTACTGTTACGAGCCGACCCATTCATGCGGAAACCAGTAGTAGCTTCAACGTGGCTATACCACTTCCAAAAATTACAAACAATTAGTTTTGTAACTAAAAAACAAATCGATTCAATAAATATATGGACATCTTATAGGTGTTACGGATATCAGATGGTAAACCAACAAATAAAGCTGTATTCATTGACGGGGGAATCCACGCTCGAGAATGGATCAGCCCCGCAACTGTTACATACTTCATCTACCAGATTGTTGAAAACTATGACGTGGAATCTGATGACATCAAAAATATTGACTGGTAATTTCTAGACATTATTCTGGCTAATAATAGAAGATACACCAGATTCACAAGTTTCATCGCTTATGACTAACCGCTTCACCCGGGCCTTCACCGTGGTCCAAAGTAAAATCCATGTCAAAATCTGTGTTGATTAGAAGAACTATAACACACCGACAAGCAGAAAAAGTGATTTTGTTTTACCTATAATATTTATAGATGTTTCATAACATTTCTGATGAAAATTAAGTAAGTAATCAAGAAGCGCACTGCTTACCTGATGTATAGTGCCTATGTATTCAGCCTAGAGTTATTTATAATCAACACTGCGATCCTAAATGAGTTACCAGCAGTAACCAATCATTGACTAAGATATATGCTACACTTCAGCCTACCGTACTCCCAAGGCACTAAACCAAACTATTCCGACCGAAACATAGCAGCACAATTAATTGATATATATTTGGCTGATATATATTCGTATACTATTGCACAGATTCTAAAATAACTAACATTATAAACACCAACGTAAGTTTGTTTATTTATTTGTTACAAATTCACGCCTTAAATATTCAACGGATCAACATCAAATTTTGCATACACGTACAGTAAACGACACTAGAGACAGTTCGTCCAGAATAAATACTGTTACTGAGGGATGGGTTAAAACTACATTCACGGGAGCGCAGCTGTTAGGGGTTATGGGGTGGTAGAGTTTTACAGCCTGACTGGGTCGCGACCACCATGTATATGGCGAAAAAGCCCGTCATAGTGATTCGCTTCTGCGGGTCGCGTTTCGGGATCAGCCTGTGCATATCCAGCTTTCCGCAGGCCGGCATGACAGCGGCGACCGGCGATGGATAGTGTGTTACTCGCTGGTCGCCATTGTTTTTGGATTGTACTGTGCTTACCATCAGGCATAGTGCAGTCATTTTTACGTGCTACTATAAAAAAAAACTGTGAGATAGTCACTAATGAAAATATGACATTCCTACAGGTATTTCCTGCCAGTAGTGAACCCAGACGGATATGAATACACGCATACGGTGGATCGTTTATGGAGAAAAAACAGAAAGCCAGGTTATTCAAACAAGTCTTGCACGGGAACTGATCTCAACAGGAATTTTGGGTAAGATTCACACTTCAGTACTAATTTTAAATCTATTTGAAATATCTATAGCCGTGTAGTTTAATAATATGGCCGAGAGAAAGCAACCAAAATTTGGAAAAACCAATAGCACGATGGGTCGACGTCATCACATGTCTAATGGGAAAAGTTTAGACAAAATTGGCACAAATGTAAAAGGGATGGCATAAAATAGAGAATGCAATACACACACATCTATTCACATAAAATAGTAAGTGACTGACTGATATCTGAACGCACAGGCCAAATTACTGGGGCTTGGGCCATGAAAATGTGCATACGGGTCCCTTTCACACTGTACTTATGCACTAAGGAAGGATTTTTGGAAATTAAGCTCTTAAGGTTGTGAAAATAGTGATAAAATTTGTACGAAAATGCATCATCTTTTCATCGGTTAGTCAGTTACTCTTACAATTAAGAAGTCGAAAATAATTACTGCAAAGATAACGCGTGCAACTTTATGGGAAATTACTAGTGTATTATTAAATTATACCTCATCTATGAAAAAATAGTTCTAATTATAATGATTGTATGTTATTACTAATTGTAGTTATCATTTTAAATTCTCCTACAATCTACAGCATTTACCCGCATTACCCGCAGACATAAATAATTGCAATACGTAACATACTTAAATGCACTTCTAAATAACTGTTTTAAATAGGTATCGATGGGGAGGAAAAGGTGCATCTAATTCTCCGTGCAGCGAGATTTATCGCGGTAGTAAAGCATTCTCTGAACCAGAAACTGAAGCATTGTCTGTAAGTAATGTTGTATAACACATTTAATTCCTTTGCAATTTATACCACATTTTATTTTAGGTTATCAAATCAATACATTACTATTATGGGGCATACAGATAAATATTTTGGCTTCCCAGAGATCCTATTCCTTAGAAAAGCGAGCGGTAATTTGTCAATTATCATTTTATATCTTCATTTAAAAAGATAGAATATATCTTCTCTCCACGGTAGGAAAACATATATCACTAGGGGTAGTGCGAGTAGAAATCGTATTTTCTTAAAGCTGCTATAACTATATTAAACGAAACTTTTTTAAAAGTCAGGACTAAGTGTCTCAGTGGGAACACAAAAACAAGTGAAATTTATCCAGTAGTATTTGAATAATGCAAGCATAACAGCAAACCTCTGTCATTTAATATCATCTTCATATAAGAAGATATATATATATTCTATATAGATTTTATACTACTAATTAGTTTTTATTGGTAAATAGAAACACATTTTACGATGATCTTAAAGATGCTTGATTATGTTTTCATTCATAGTTATCTAAATAATACTATACTAATGTTATACCTATATCATTGAATACTTGTATATAATTACTTAACCCTATTCTAAAACTAATAAGAATAAGGGTTATAATTCCAGAACTTCATACAGACTAGTGCTGCCAACTTTTCTGCATACCTGACTTATCATAGCTACGGACAATATCTTCTATACCCTTGGGGATCTTCCTCCAGACTACAAAGCTTTGGACGATCTCGGCAAGAGGATTGCCCAGGTGACATATAATTTATTAAAGTACTAGTTTCTGCCCGCAACTTCGTCCGCGTGAAATAATTACTTTGGGCTAACGCTAACACGCAACGGAAGCTCTCAAAAGAAAAAAAAAAGAACGATTATGTAACATTCTTAATTGTTGCTCCGCTCCTGTTGGTCTTAGCGTCATAACATATAGCCTATAGCCAACCTCGATAAATGAGCTATCTAACAGGATCTGAAAGAATTCAAAATGAGACCAGTAATTCCAGAGATTAGCGCGTTCAACCAAACAAACCCTCTTTATAATATTAGTATGGATTATTTCAAAAAACACTTTACAGACAATAACTTGAGACATTTGCAGTATATATTCCTCGTAATCAATGTTTCGATACAGGATATTTATATGAGTGAATTTAATGTAGACAATCGTCACTTTTTGTGATCATAAGATTCCCTGCTCACATTGCCGATACCGTCCCGCTATGCCTCACGGCTCGTTTGCAATATAACTTCATTCTTGCTTATCGTACCTTCAGACCTACACGTTGTAATCGCTTCGTTCCTAGGAGTTATAGTGTGATCTATAATAGCGTATAAATAAACTATACGATACAAACATTTTTTTTAAACCGACTTCAAAAATATGTACTCTAATAAAATGCATCAGAACGACTTTGACCATAGCTACATAGGAAGTCTCAGATTGTCATAAACCTAGCAAACCACTATTCCCCACTCCATTTCGAAGAGTTCCCTTGTGTATCTTTCGAATCCTGTGTATAGGATAACATATCCCCTTTCCAATAAAACAATAAGTCGAGGCGGTCATAAGGACTGCCGGCAGAAGTGTAAACTCAATGGAGTAATTGTATACTCTTTTGAATTTTTAAATTAATTATTGGTCTGAATTATATAAATTTCATAATATGTATATATACTGAAATTATTAACATTAGTTCGGTTTTCACATCTATTGGCACTCGGAGCAATATATACATAAGAAATAGGTACACATTTTTATACTGTTTATAAGTTAATAAAACATATGGTATGGGTTGCACAATTTCAATACAAAATATAAATATGGATATACACAGGCCGATCGATATACTACACGTCGCTAGTCTGACGTCAGCCGCGCATGCGCAATACGGGCAGTTACTACTTCATTATCATGTTATGACAGTTGACACGAAATCATAAGTTTATCTCGTGCCAAAAAAAACGCTCAAACGGCGCCCCTAAGGAAGTTTTTTTCAGTTCAGAAATATTTTTTCCAATTCCTTATAAATGACGTCTTCCTTCTTTTTAAAGTCGGTTAGAAAGTATTCACAAATCTGACTACTAGTTCACAAGATTAGCGCATTCAAAAATACGAAAAAGAAATAATCTTTTTAGCCTCCTTCGTTTTTTATATCCAAATTAAGGATACAGTATAGCGTATGTAGGATCTATAAAACTTTCCTTTCTATTATTAGCACATATTCATGAAGCCTATTTCCAGGGTTTATATATGAGTCAATTATTGGATAAGGCTCTTAAATCACCTTTAACAAGTATCTTCAATTATATAGTTAACCATGAAATGCTATTAAAGACTACAATTGTTATTTAAATTATTAATGATATTATAACTGAAAAGCAGTAGATTCGTCATAAGCGCTTCGACAGCGTTTTGTTGAATCTTGGCTAAGTAGTTTATCTGCAACTATATATACTAATTATAGCAACTGACCTATCAATCCGCCCGTATCTATGCAACATATAACTATTTCTTTTTCACCACCGATATTGAAAATATGCCATCTCACTTCCACATTTTATCTAAGACAGTGTGGCGTTGCAGTATTACTTTACGTATGTGTGCATTATCATGCCATGTTTTGTCAAAATATCATGTAGGTAGCGTAACTAACTTTTCAGTTATAATATCATTGTAAATTATAGATTATTTATAATATACATTTTTATATTTCTAGGCAATACAACAAACAGGGGGCTCGAATTATCAAGTAGGATCTTCCAGTGGGCTTCTATACCCAGCCTCGGGTGGTTCTGACGATTGGGCCAAATCTCAAGGCATCAAATACACATTTACTATAGAACTCAGTGATACAGGAAGATATGGATTCATCCTACCCACATCTTATATAGACCGGGTTGCCAGAGAGAATTTGGCCGGTCTACGAGTATTGGCAAGTCAAATTAATAAGGAATAGTAACTTATCTTTGAGTAATTTATTATACATTTAAAATAAATATTACTCCTCTTTGATGCAATGTAATGATAATTAATTATGTAATAAGTAATATTAAATTTATTAAAACATAATATGTATTTCATTTCCATTTTCTAAGAGGATTATACAATACAATGGATAGATTTTTTTGTAATTTTAAATGTATATTTGGTAAGTATGAGAATAGGTTGTAAAGCATATTTTATACCTGTAGGTGGTTAGAGTGTCTCTACTCCGACTTTTTTTTTAATTTTTCTTTTTTGTATTTTTAATTATTTGCTATAAAAAATATTTATAATCCCAAATTTACAACTTCCTAACCCCACCATCCTATTTTTTATTTGAGATTTTAGCATTTTTGTATAAACAACATCTAAATGATTTAACAGTGGTTTGTATTTCAAACAAAACGAAATTATTGATGTTACTGAATGACAGATGGCGCTAAATCTGCCTTATCGATGTTTCTTCCACACATGCATATGTCATTCACTTAACCAACAAGGTGTTTGTTTGAATGAGTACCTAAATTGTTTCATTTCACAATTGGATAACGGTGGGAGTCACTGTAATTGGGTTACAGATTTTTAATCATTTTTTGAGTTTGGAAATACAATTGGAACTGTTACGTTACTGATTTCATGGAGACGAAGTTGCATGGATCATCTAGTATTATATAATATCTTTGTTTTTGTAAGAGATCGAATTTATTAGCATTTACTTACTTAATCTTCTCTCATACTTACTTGTGATGTCATTACAATAACTTTTAATAGAGTGGACCGATTTTAATGAAACAAAAACCAAATGTTACTTAAAGATTGAGGATATGGTTTATTATTTTAAGGTATATAAGGTTCTATCATGAATATAGTGCTTTAGCAGTGATGGGCGTCCAGACAAACAAATAGACAGACCAACATTTCTAAAAATGATTGAAATGTTTTTTTTTTTTTTTTTGATCTAACTAATAGACAGACCAACATTTCTAAAAATGATTGAAATGTATTTTACTACTTATTCGTACCTACAATTTTTTTTTTCAATGACCTAAGAAGTATAAAATAATATGTCTAACTTTCATGAAGGATATACAGATTTTTAACATGAAAATTTGTCACTATAGTTTTTATTAGCTACTGAGATACTCATAATATTTCAAATAAAAAGGATGTTTCGAGCAGCTTTACTTGAGATGTAGGCCTAGATTTTTTATCTATATCTATCTTTATCTAGATTTTAAGCCCTATAATATTTCAAATAAAAAGGATATTTCAAGCAGCTTTACTTGAGATGTAGGCCTAGATTTTTTATCTAGATCTATATCTATCTTTATCTAGATTTTAAACCCCAATAATTATCTCTCTTTCAATAATAACATGCTTAGTACTACACCTACACTACAATTAGGAGGAAAAGTTTCCCAATGTATTTTCCAGAATATGTCCAATGTGTGTCCAATATTCCAATGTGTCCAGAAATACTTATCTACCCTCAAGAAATATTTCACTGATAGTAATATACATTCATAGGTGCAGATAATAATATTATTCAATGTCACAAATATCGTATTTGTTTGCTAGTTCAATAATAATTATAACAAAGAGTGTATAAAATCTACATAAATCTATATAAAGCATAATTCTTGTACTGTGGTATATCATATGATATGTGATGTATTAAATTTAAGACAATTTACCTTTGTTTGATTTTTTTTCCTTTCAAAACATTCATTATCACTTGGTTTAGTTATTGTAATCGCCGGTGTAGGACCCGAGACGCATTTTGATGAAATATTACCATTCACAATACTTGACACTGGACCATTTTTCAGTAAATTCTCCGTTTCTTTAGCTATATCCTCAGCTCTTTTTAGAATCAAATCAACATCTTCGATATCCGATTCTAACAACTTATGACCAGTTTCTTCTCCAGATAATTTCTTTATTTCACTGAAAATCATTTTAATTTCTTCATCGCTGTCTCTAGAAACTTCACAAGTTTTCTCGATGTGAAGGAACTCTTTAGTTGACAAACTATTTTCGCTTGAAACTATATCTTGGTTATTAGCCAACATATTCTCGGACATTATGTAGTGGATTTCCAATAAAGGCTAGAGTAGTAACTTAGTAACCATGAGGGTAAACTACAAAATACAATAACCAATGAATAAATATCATTAGCTACATAGCTTTCCTATAATTTCGATCATAGTTATCAAACAAACTTCCACAACAGCCGTTGCTAAGCAACCAAACCGCGAAGGCTTGTCAAAACTGTCAAAATAAGTAAGATCAATAAAGAAAATTCCTTATTGAGTATTATTACAATTTATAAAATCACATAAATACTACAATTTACAATAAGATTTAATTAAATAAAAAAATTAAATTTATATCAATAACAATATATTCAAATTAATTTTGGACACTACGCCTGGTCATCCTCGCTGCCTTGTGATCTTAATACTTCTCCTATATTATACAAATGTACTCTGTGCTTAATACTATGTAACCAAAATAAAATAACCCATTAAAATATGGAACACAGTCATGATTCAAAAAATTGTTTCAACCACATATGTAATTGTAATAATAATAATAGTTATAGTAGGATTATATTTTTTTATTTTCTAACTTTGTAAACGCCGTACATTGCAAAACAACATAAGTATAGAAAGTTTTTGGCGAAATCGTGGAATTTCATGAAGTACATTTTGTATATTATTGATAATTTTGTGTTATTTGGCTGTATATTTTGTAATATTGGTGGTGTTTTACATAATATATGCACATGGTTGTTGTGCACGAGCGAAGTGGTAGGGAAATAATACCACAGAGCATTTTTTTTTCGAACTGACTACGCTATTGACTAAGCAAGGTCTTAACAGCTTCACCGCTTCACCGGACTACTAAGGAACACCACAGAGCATGGATTCTGACTTGCCACAAAAACTCCCTGAATAGCGGCCACCCATCATCCCGTTATTTCATTGAAATGATTACAAGACTTTGTCATATCATTATCTACTCGACAATGGCAGTAATAATCTATTAGGAGATTTGTTGCCAAAAAAAAATTTTTTTTTAAGTACTTATTGTACTCTATGTTACGGGAGTTTTTGGTGGGATTTTGGTTTTTCATGTAGTGGATTTTATATTTTATTCATAATCTTGTGTTACTTGACTCTATATTGTGTAAAATTGGCGGTGTTTTATGTAATATAGTTTGTTTATTATGCATAAGTGAAGTGAATGGAAAATAATATTACGGACCATGAATTCTGAGATGCCACAAAAACTCCATGCAAAGTTCTAACAAGAGAACCATCATCTTGTTGCAACATTGAATTAACTACTCGACAATGGAAATTAACAAACACGCTAGGTGAGAGAAATGAAATAATTCAGACAAAGAAGATAGTACGCTACTATTAACAAATAGATTAAGATAAAAAAGATGGATAAAAGAATATATTATAGAAGATTTGACGTTTCTGCCTTTACATTAATTAGGACATAGAAAAGATTTGGTGCGTATGCCTTTACTAATTAACTTGGGCATAGGAGAAAACTGACTAAATAATACATTAGATCTACCTATATTGTCAATTTCAGAATTGGCAGTATGGATTAATTCCTTCGCCTGTCCTATTGAAAGAATATTATTACTACTACTCTATGTTACACTGTCAAATATATCAAAAATGAAATTGTCAATGGTTGTCACACTGTTTCAATGTCAGTTTAGTAAATTTATTTTATTTATTTGGAGGAATAGTATTTTGTAATATTGTAATAGATCTAAAGGCAACGTAAATATGTCTGTGCCACCTCAAGCCTTTGTTAACAAAAACAAAAAGCATTTTCTCGGTATTCCTGCACCGTTAGGTTACGTTGCTGGTGTCGGTAGGGGGTGCGTATTTGTTTGTTTGTAATAAAAAAACTTGTTATTGTATGTATAATAACATTTAAAAATAATATATAATATTTACTTCTAGTGCAACTGGTTTTACTACACGTTCTGATATTGGTCCTGCGAGAGATGCAAACGACGTTTCGTAAGTTCTTTTCTATCGCTTTTTTAAATTTAGTTCAAGATCGACCAACAGATATTCTCCTGAGTTCAAGATAAATTATATGAGTTGGCATTAGAAATTCGCATCACGTATTTGGGGTTGTTAAGGGTTGTTTTTAATAGGGGTTGGTTACCCCTTTCAAAAGACATCCCGCGGAGACGCGTAGTTTTAAATACGTGTTTGTAGTTACGTGTAACGGAACATGATTTTTCCTTCAGATGCTCATATTTAAGGGTTATAATAGTATAATTTTATTATTTTATATATATTTATTGCTATAATTTTGATCAGAAATATCTCAATAACTATGACTTTCTGCAGCGGGGGAGTGGTATAGAGAGGTAGTGCCACCTCCCCACCCCTCTAAAAACTCTTATTTCAGGATGCGAATTTCTAATGCAGCTCCTGTTATAGATCCATGTACAATTAGTTTATAATACAAGAGAATAGAGATAGTAATGTCTAAAAAAATACCCTATGGAATCATAAATATATTTAGTAATATACTTCATTTTGAAATGATATTTCTTGATTTAAATTATTCAGCATTATAGAGAAATGATCTCTATTATCATTAAAATATGTGGATTGGTTCTTATGACACAGCTTTTAGTGTTTATTTTGTAAATTATGTAAAATTGTTGTTTTTACTAAAACCTAGATTACAACAAAAGTATTTATTAATAAATAAATATATACCTTACAGAGATGACCGTCATGCTCCACCTGCAGCTAAACGTAAAAAAAATGAAGAGGAAGATGATGATGAGGATTTAAATGACTCTAACTATGATGAGTTCTCAGGATACAGTGGATCTTTATTTTCGAAGGTATGAAGTTTTATATGAGATGATTTATATGAGAATTTTTATACAATTTGTACATTGTATCAGAGAAATAGTATTTTTAATTTCTTCAAAATTGTTATTTCTTGTTTTTGGTTATTAATTCATTCAGTAATTTAATATAAAAAGGCACAAGTGGATTCCAATAAACACACAGATTTATTAAAATAAGAAAAGTTGACTTTATATAAATAATCTCCCCAGTAGTTTTGTAGTTTCTTGTTGTATTGAAGTAAAAAGTGCAATTATCACATATGTTTACCTATTAGTGTGAATAACTTCCTTATCAAAAAATAAGTGACATTGTTTGTAGAGCATTCAATGTCCTACAAAATGATAATAATGCTTATTAGAATGTGATTATTTGTTTATAAGCCACATAAATAAAAAAAAATTTTTGCTATCTCTTATCTTCTTTATATGGAAAATAGAAATCTCCTGTACACAATCTCTAAATAGTAATTAAGAGCTTTCGTTTTGACAGGTGTTATTTTTATACTGTCAAAGATGTAGTAGAAAAAGATATTTGAAAAAATAAATAGTCAGTTTCTTTTAATTACAGTCCCTAAAAGGCACAAGTGGATTCCAATAAACAAACATATTTATTAAAATAAGAAAAAGTTGACTTTATATAAATAATCTCCTCAGTAGTTTTGTAGCTTCTTGTTGTGTTGAAGTAAAAAGTGCAATTATCACATATGTTTACCTATAAGTGTGAATAACTTCCTTATCAAAAAATAAGTGACATTTTTTATAGAGCATTCAATATCCTACAAAATGATAATGATTATTAGAATGTGATTATTTGTTTATAAGCAACATAAATAAAAAAAAATTTTTGCTATCTTTTATCTTCTTAATATGGAAAATAGAAATCTATTGTAGACAATCTCTAAATAGTAATTAAGAGCTTTCGTTTTGACAGGTGTTATTTTTATACTGTCAAAGATGTAGTAGAAAAAGATATTTGAAATTCATTCAGTAATTTAATATAAAAAGGCACAAGTGGATTCCAATAAACACACAGATTTATTAAAATAAGAAAAGTTGACTTTATATAAATAATCTCCCCAGTAGTTTTGTAGTTTCTTGTTGTATTGAAGTAAAAAGTGCAATTATCACATATGTTTACCTATTAGTGTGAATAACTTCCTTATCAAAAAATAAGTGACATTGTTTGTAGAGCATTCAATGTCCTACAAAATGATAATAATGCTTATTAGAATGTGATTATTTGTTTATAAGCCACATAAATAAAAAAAAATTTTTGCTATCTCTTATCTTCTTTATATGGAAAATAGAAATCTCCTGTACACAATCTCTAAATAGTAATTAAGAGCTTTCGTTTTGACAGGTGTTATTTAAATCGGCAAGTAAATAAATTATATTGGCGAAGACTTATAAATGGCTTGATGTTTTCTAGTCTAATAACTATGTTTTGTATATTATAGCTGTTAGTTTTCCTAATAAATAAATATGTATTTAATATATTTGAAAACATGTATTTTGTAAAAAAAAAAAAACAACAGTGCATCTAATAATTTGGCTAGGGACTGTATACTGTTCTGTCCTGGTACAAATATCAATGTCTCTCTTGTATTTACATTTTATTAAGCTGCCTAGGTATTTAAATTTAACCACATGCTTTGGGATAATGACATAAAAATATATACCTGTATTAATTTCATCTTTCAAACACATTTTTGCACACAATATAACATATTATTACATGATTTATCTAGAGAGCTTATCTGTAGTTAAAAAATAAATGTCTCTAAGGATCCTTATGACAAAGACGACGCAGAAGCTGATGCCATATATGAATCAATTGATAAACGTATGGATGAAAAAAGAAAAGAATATAGAGAGAAGAGACTTAAAGAAGACTTGGAAAGATATAGACAAGAAAGGTACGATAAGAAATTATATTTTTTCTGTAATTCAGTTAATGCAAATTAAATTTAATTTAAAAAGCAACTAGAACTTGTAAAATTCGTGTAAATTTACAAAATTGTCACTACTTGATATATGAGAACAGGGTTTATTCTGCTTTAAGTATTTACTTTACCGCACAATATTTAATATTTAATATGAGGTTATAGCAAGCTAATTTAACTCTGAATGCTGCAAAGTAAATATTGTGCGGTAAAGTAAATACTTAAAGCAGAATAAACCCTGTTCTCATATATCAAGTAGTGACAATTTTGTAAATTTACACGAATTTTACAAGTTCTAGTTGCTTTTTAAATTTAATTTAAATTGCATTAACTGAATTACAGAAAAAATATAATTTCTTATCGTACCTTTCTTGTCGATATCTTTCCAAGTCTTCTTTAAGTCTCTTCTCTCTATATTCTTTTCTTTTTTCATCCATACGTTTATCAATTGATTCATATATGGCATCAGCTTCTGCGTCGTCTTTGTCATAAGGATCCTTAGAGACATTTATTTTTTAACTACAGATAAGCTCTCTAGATAAATCATGTAATAATATGTTATATTGTGTGCAAAAATGTGTTTGAAAGATGAAATTAATACAGGTATATATTTTTATGTCATTATCCCAAAGCATGTGGTTAAATTTAAATACCGCTTTGCAGCATTCAGAGTTAAATTAGCTTGCTATAACCTCATATTAAATATGTCTACTACCATTTCATTCACTTCTCTATTATTAAAGCACCAAAAGATCATCATGGTAAATGAAAGACATAATCGTGCCTATAACACATAAAATAGTTATACTCGGGGATCAAGTCCACAACATCTCAGCTTTGCAGCATTCAGAGTTAAATTAGCTTGCTATAACCTCATATTAAATATGTCTACTACCATTTCATTCACTTCTCTATTATTAAAGCACCAAAAGATCATCATGGTAAATGAAAGACATAATCGTGCCTATAACACATAAAATAGTTATACTCGGGGATCAAGTCCACAACATCTCAGCTTTGCAGCATTCAGAGTTAAATTAGCTTGCTATAACCTCATATTAAATATGTCTACTACCATTTCATTCGCTTCTCTATTATTAAAGCACCAAAAGATCATCATGGTAAATGAAAGACACATAATCGTGCCTATAACACATAAAAAAGTTATACTCGGGGATCTAGTCCACAACATAGCTTGTGTAATAGTAGAGTTTAATATAATCACATTCTGAGGCAACTCTTTAGAAAGATATCAGTATAAAGCTAAGGTTAAGTTAAAGCTGAGTAAGGATTATTTATTAGAGTACTAGCGGGCCCGGCAGACGTTGTCCCGCCCTGATTATAAAAAAATTCGGGACAAATTATATACCAAAACGTTCCCCGGGAATCACTTTATCCACTGGGGAAAACCGCATAAAGATCCGTTAAGTAGTTTTTGAGTTTATCGCGAACAGACAGACAGACAGACGCAGTGGGGGACTTTGTTTTATACTATGTAATGATATATTAAGATGATTATTGTGACTTTTCTACAATAAATAACACATACTATAATATAAATGTATAATGTTAGAGAATATCTTTATAACATCAAAAGTGCTTATTCAAGCCTCAGCACTATGTGGTATCGTAACAAACAGTTATTGAAAATGAATTACCAGCTTAGTCCACTACAGTTGTAGTGAATTGAGAATCTAATTGTCTAAGTATTATTAGACAAAACTCAGATTTAGTGAGACAGAATAGGAAGGATAGTATTTTGTGTAAGATGTAATATTTATTTTCATGGCAATAAACATAACAATGTTATGCCTATCTATTTTTAATTTAATTTTTTTTTTCTATTTAAAACTATTACACTATTGGAATATATCCCTTTCAGACCAAAAATACAACAGCAGTTTTCTGACCTAAAGCGCGAATTGAAAATGGTATCTGAAGACGAATGGGCATCTATACCAGAAGTAGGAGATGCTCGGAATAGGAAACAACGTAATCCCCGTGCAGAGAAATTCACTCCATTGCCTGATAGTGTTCTGTCGCGAAATTTAGGTGGTGAATCCACTAGTTCCATTGATCCTGGATCTGGGTTAGCATCAATGATGCCAGGAGTGGCTACTCCAGGAATGTTAACACCATCAGGTAAAGGCTCTTGTACATCTCTTGAATCTATATATCTATATACCCCTATCTATATATATATACCCCTATATACCCATATCTGCAGTTTAGGGAAATAACTGACTATGTGGCAAACTTTTGTTTATGTGCAAACTTCAATATTAGAATTGCAGTTGCTTCTTTACCTTTTTACTGAAATATTTCCTTAGCATAATCCGTTGATTGTCTATGTTAAATTCAACTGATTATATTAGCATTTTTATACTTTGCACATATGACCAGTGCTAACTAAAACTATGTTTATTAATTATATTTTGACTATAAGTATTACATCATTTTAGCTATGTATAGAGGAAACTACATAAGGTGTTGCTAGAATGAAATAGATATGTTATTTACTTCCACATGTTTTCAGGTAATTAATGTGTAAGTTTTATGCAGAATATAATAATAAGTATGTAATTTTATAATAACAAATGTTTATATAACTATGTATCCATACAGGTGATCTTGATTTGAGAAAGATCGGTCAAGCTAGAAACACTTTGATGACAGTGAAACTGTCTCAGGTGTCAGATTCAGTGACTGGGCAGACTGTTGTCGATCCCAAGGGATATTTGACTGACTTACAATCTATGATACCCACATATGGAGGAGATATAAATGATATTAAGAAGGCTAGATTACTCTTGAAATCTGTACGAGAAACCAATCCTAACCATCCACCGGCTTGGATTGCTAGTGCGAGATTAGAAGAAGTCACAGGTTAGTAAAGTTTTCAGTGTGTTAAACAACATATAATTTGGTACCCTGACAAATAAAGCAGTAGTTGCAAAATATACCAATAATTACCTATACATAGGTACCATCCTCAAGTTAAAAAGCTGTCATCAAGCACTTATGGGTGTATTGGCATTTGTTTAGGTAAAGTGCAATC
>MU159848.1:18502-127265 GCA_015888305.1 Antheraea pernyi | reverse complement strand
GTTTGTATTGCTGCCAAAGGAAAGTTTTTGGGGAATAAAGTTCTCGAATCTAAAAGTAAGACCAAGACTGTTTGGTATATAATAAATAAAGAATTAGGAAAAAATAAAATAAATAATAATTCACTTGATCTAAATGTCGCCAGAGTACATATTTCAAACAGTACAGGGGTAGTAACTGTTTTCCAAGATTATTTCAGTAATATGACATTACAAGTAACAAAAGATGTAACAACAACAGAGTAGGGTGCCGCAGACCTTTAAAAAAAATATGAGTACCTATAGATTCAAAATTTAAATTGTTATATATTAGTGCAGGTGAAATAATAAGGACGTTCAAGCAATTAAATTTAAAACATACCGAAGACATATAGGGTATATCGGTAACAGTAGTACAGTCTTTAGTTGTCGCTATTTCACCACATTAGCAAATATTTTTAATCAGTGTATAGCAAAAGGAACTTTCTCCAATTTAATGAAAATAATTAAAGTTGTTCCTTTATTTAAATCAGGCTGCAGAAGTAGTCTTGGAAACTATAGGCCTATTTCTGTACTTCCGATGTTTACGCTAAAATGGTTAAGAGGCGTTGCATTGCACAGCGGTATTATCCGTCCTTTAAATCCATCAAGTGTCATAATTCCTCCCCCCAACCCTCTCACCGGTGCTTAAGTCAGTCCGTATACGAAATTACTACTGCGCACATCTTTGTGAGTGACTTTTAAATAACAAATTCCATTATAAACGTTCCATAATATAGTTAGAAAATAAAAGTGAAAGGTGCAAACAGAAGTGTCTGTGAATGAAGAGAGGCCTCCTACAACCGTGATAACAGCCAAAAGGTGAGTCCTATTTTTTCCCATATCCTTCCGACCGTTGTGCATTCGTAGCGATCACCAAAAAAAGCATCACGCCGAATTAATCAAACCTTTTTTATCGCAACTGCAACCAGCGCAGACATCCGTCGTAAAGTAAAATTTTCCAAAAGATTATGTTCAACCGATTAGTAGACTATTTCAATAAGCATAAGTTTTGTGGATGGTCCACAATTTGGTTTCACGAAATTGAAATTTACTACTGACGCTGGTGCAACAGTTATAAGTTTTATATTGGGGGCCTGGGAGGATTCGCTTGATGCAATTGGTGTGTTCTGCGATCTGTCTAAGGCCTTTGATTGCGTTGACCAAAGTGCGCTTATTCTAAAATTAAAACATTATGGTATTTGTGGGTCTTCTCTCGACCTTCTAGTATTTTATTTAAAAGATCGTTGCCAGAAAGTTAGTATACAAGAAGTAACCTCTGCAAAATCCTTTGCACGAATTGGCGTCCCACAGGGCTCTATCGTAAGACCGTTCTTGTTCTTAATATACATAAATGATCTGCCGCTAATGGTCTGTGCTGACATGGTGCTTTTTGCAGACGATACTTCAATTATATTTAAAGTGAAAATGACAGATTCAGAGGTTGGGCATCTTAATAATACTTTAATCAAAATTTCTCATTGGTTTGCATTAAATAACTTAGTAAATACAGTTAAAACAAAATGTATAAGATTTATTTTGCCTAATGTTCCACGAGTTGATAGTAGCATCAAGATCGAAGGGAATTTTGTAGGGTTAGTTGATAATACTGTATTCTTGGGTTACACTAGATTCATAATTAAAACAGGGTTCTCAAATTAAACAATTGCTAAACAGATTAAGTTCTGCTGCATTTGCACTACGTAAGATTCGCCAGCTATTCGCCAGATAATGCCACTGCTAGGTTAGTCTACTTCGCTTACTACCATAGCTTAATGTCTTATGGCATTCTGTTTTTGGGGACAGCAGCTGAGGTAGAGACCATATTTTTATTACAAAAACGGGCAGTTCGAGCAATTTACAATATGGGACATCGGGAATTCTTAAAAACCAAGTTTTAAAAACCAAGGAATTCGGTATCTTTACTCTACACTCCCAATACATTCTAGATAATTTAATGTATGTTCGCAAGAACCTTGAAAAGCTGGATTTAATAATGGAAATACTAGAAACTGTAACTAACTGGTTGTCCCATGTTTCAGACTTAGTCAAACCAGTAACAATTTTTTAAGTAATTGTGTTAGGTTTTACAACAAAGTCCCAAAGGATATTACCGGTTTGCCGGATTGTGAATTTAAGCCTCATGTCAAGCGGGTTTTGGTGTCAAAAGACTATTATAAAGTGGCGCAATATGTGAACGATGGTGATGTCTGGAATTGCATCCATTAAAAACGATTGTGAAATGTACGTAATGCATTTTAAATATTACATATATTTGTTAAAGTGGTAAACCAGATCAATTTTCTTCCCGGTTTTTCTCGATGACTGGGTTGTTTTCCGAACCGGTGGTAGTTTTGACGTCCATAAATGCCTTCTTATGGCCTAAATTGAATAAAATGTTTTTGATTTTGTGTAAGTTTAGATATTAGCTTAATTTGGTTATTTCTAACCAGATACTTGTAGATTTACCAAAAATCTGATGAGTTCTTTCTTGTTACATATTAGATACAAAAATGGTAATGTCATTCAGAGATGGAAATCTTACATAGTCATTCATTTCATTCAATCAGACAAAGAAAGGGAAAATTATATAATCGTCGAACCTTAGAGGCAGGCAGCTCCAGATGTGTGCATCTAGTTCTGTGTCACGAATGAGTTTACAAACGTATACATAAGGGACACAAAAACACCCAGAAACGGAACATTTGTTGATCTTAAAAACTTTTGTTCTGGGTGGTATTCGAACCCGCAACCTTCAGAGCGGCACCGGCACCCAAGTTTAAGCTTTATATCATCCGCAGAGACAACGTTTTAATAGTAACTGGATATATATTTTATGTTTAGTGCATAATATTCTAACTTACATGTCATACAGAACAAATTAAAATAAGTAGGTACACAGTCTATTATCAATCATTAAAGGACACACAACAATTAATTTCCACTTCAGGTATACATATAGATATGTTTTCTACGTGCATACAGTAATTTATATGTTTAAATGAAAATATGTATTTAAGTTAATTTAAAAATACGCGCCTAAAACAATAGAATAAGTATTAAAATTTGATAATGCAGTATTCTATTACGAGAAAGTTGATTGTTCTAATCTAAGAGAAAATTATCTATGTAAATATTTGTATGGGGATATGTCCAAAATATGCTATCCTAAATTTTGTTCTCGATGTTTTAGCAAAAAACTATAAAAGTGCATTTCCATTTTTTTGTGACCTTTAATCTAGTTAATTGGCAAAACTGCATAAATACCAATATACATGTATAAGAATATTACATGAAAACAGTTTCAATGACAATTAACTATTAACAAAATTTCAATATTTTTTAATTAAATTGTCAACCTTAATGCATTCGGAATTGGATTCTTTTATTGTTTTTTTTTGTGTTCGGCTTATTATAACCCTGACACGGTGAAAAGTAATCATACACAGATATATAAAAAACGTTACGTATGTGTAACACCAGACAATAATATTAAAATAACTAATAAGCTTAAATATTCTGCTTGTCACGCTGTTCTCAATATCTAAATCTCTAAGCATGACTATTAACTAGTGCGTATACTGACTAGGTTAAATCGTTATTATTAGAAATAGTAAATGCATAGTCATCAAAGTTACTGCAAGGATTAAATAATTCACTGAATTTGCTGTGACCTTGTCATATTTGTGGTAAAACTGATTACAAACAGACGACTTCAAAGTAGAATGAACGCATCCGACGCGAACGTATAGAACAATCTCTTGACCTATAGCCTAAAATAGATTCCAATAAAAACAAAGTTCAATCCAATATTACGTTTATAATATGTATGCAACTACTATTCTATAAAATATCTATTGTTAATCACTTTATCTATGCGTTCCGCGTGCGTATGAACACAGAATGCATACAAAGTAATAAGAAATACATATGACGCATACGTAGACACGTTTATGCCTATAACTCAACTATTTTCGTGTCTCTTAACAAAATTAACGTACAATAAATCGTAGGTTTTGCTAATACAGTAGAAGCTTAGTAACGTAAACTTATAGAGAGTAGCGTAAAAATCAAGTTATAAAGGTTTTTAAATTAAACTTGTTATAGGTGAAACATATGGAATAAATAAAAGTTTTTAAATTAAACTTTTTATAGGTGACACATATGGAATAAATAAAAAATGAAGTTACATAAGTAATGTTTAGAATAAAAAACGACTTCTAAGAAATAATATACATTATTTTATTATTATAATTAAAATGTTACTGTCGTTTGCTAGATACAAAGAAGTATCTTATGCTATGGGCGGATGAAGAGAACATTAACGGTGTTATTACAAAAAAGTTAAATACTTGCTTTAAAAAGGTTTCGAATTAAATGCACCGCGCTCGCCCGAGGCAAGTTCTCGTTATCCTTTTTCGCAAGTCTAACCTAACGTAACCAAAGCGAGACGAAACAGCAAGGTAACGAACATTCAGCGACTGTGGTGCATTTAATTCGAAACCTTTTTAAAGCAAGTATTCAATATATATATTTAACTTTTTTGTAATAACACCGAAGTTTAGAAAGAAGTCTCTATGCAATTTGTGCACTAAAACTACTCCACTATGAATGAAATGTTAAGTATGTTCACATGGACTTTGAAATTCCGTACGTAATTTTTATCTATGATCAAAACCAGATGGCCACCTGACAACGTTCTGTGTAACCGATAACCGAGTCCTCCGATATGTGCTCTTAAAAAAACCATATATTCTTTAAAATTTCAAACTCTCGAATTTTATTCAACGCCAGTGTGATAAGTAAAAGTGATAAGATATTTTACAACGCATGTGAACTAGTTCTAAAAGTGTAAACAAAGAAATACTTAGGAAGATCTCAACTTAAATAAACCGCTCACTAAACAACGCCACAAATAATTAATATATTCACATCAGTGTATTTATCAGCAATCTTGGGGCAAAACCCTGTGAACAGACAACCTATAAAAAAATAATGTATACAGTATAGTAAAAAACAAGTAAATTAACATTTACTCAGGATTATATTAAACAAAAAAACCACGTACTGGTTTAATACAATGCCATCTATTCTATTCAATCCAATTGTATACGATATTTTATGTTTAAAAAAGAACATATTTCCAATGTTTGTTACTAGATGGCGACGTCTGAACATCGTTAAATAACTTACCATGAGATGTACATAGAACTTCAAATAGGCCATGAGATGGCGCTTTTTTACGATTACAACGAAGGTATTGTTTATAACCTATATTATTATGTTATTGACCTTTGAATTATGACATTTAGTAAAAAAAATACACACCATAAGACAATCTTAATTGTAATTTATGCGTCCAAGATAGCTTAAATTACGGCAATGATACGATAAATCACAAGGTTAAAAAGTAAAACAACGAAATTAATTATTAGTCGATGATTAGAATGAATAATTTATCGTAGTTGATGATTTTAAATTTAAATTTCCTGTTATGAATCCTATTCATCGATAAATTAATTAATGTGATGAATAAATAAAAAATATTTAGAACATGTTTAAAACACAAAAAGAAAACACAAAGACTTGAAACGTAATATATGCAAGGAAAACAGTCGTAGATTCAATTTGTGCTTCTGATACAAACGTTGTGATTGTAATTAAGTAAAATGCACACAATGAAGTAATTATCTTATATTTTGGTATTTTGTTTCATTGTTACAATTGTAAAAAATATAAATAGATTTTGTTATTTTATATCACAGGAGGCAAACGAATAGGCGGGTCAACTGATGTGAAGTGATCACCGCCGTCCATAAACACTAGCAACACCAGCGGAGTCGCATTGCCAGCCTGTGTTTTGGAGTAGGGGGGCGAGGAATGAGTAGGGGGAGTGGGAATGGGAGGTGGGCTTCCGGCGCTCTCACTGACCAAACGAAACGCAACAATGCAAACACTGTTACTTCGCGCCGGTTTTCTGTGAGAGGGTGGTGCTACTCCGGGCGAGCCGACCCATTCATGCTGAAACCAGTATTAGCTTCAGCGTGGTTCTACCACCATTAAATTACCATAATTAAAAATAGTAATATAATAGTCGTAGTAATAATACAAGAAAAACCTCCGTTAGTAGCATAAGTTTAGTAAAGAACAGTGTAACCATTTGTGATCAATCTCTTAGTGCCTGTTCTTCAGTATTATTTTTTATCTATTCTTATGGCTTCATTACTATGATTTTTTTGCTTGAGAATATGAGAGGATATTAGTATATCTGATATTGAGAAACTCGGACACTGTTTTTTCATGATAAAGGTATCACTAGCACTAAGCCGTGTTTTTTTATTCTTTACTAACTGTCGCATGCGACTTCGTCTGCGGGAAGAAAACATAAGCATTCGTTTCTCAAAACTAGTATAATAAATTAACCTATTTTGATAATCTCCTTTTAGATAAGGGCGAAGTGTCTAAGCAAAACAAATAAGCGAAATCAATACAGTAGGTAGTTTTTGAGTGATGCGGGCACATAGACAAATCTCTATCAATTTATTTATAACATTTATAATTATTATAATTAAAGCGTGCGGAACTGCGAGATTAACTAATAAGATTTATTCATTTAACAAAATATATACGAAGCCAGTAATTAGTTTTAATATAAAAAGAAAAAACATTTTACTAAATACTAACCAGATGATTTTGCTTTTCTTTAATGCAACCGTGTCTTATTTCCCTCTCAATATTATAAACAAAATACAATATATATAATTACACAAGTTTATAATGTTTCCATTTAAAGATAATTTGCGTACTTGAAACCGGTGTTAGCAATTATTTATTCTCCAAAATAGCAACTGGAAAATACCTACAACAGAGGCATGTAGGTAGATAATTGCGATATAAACGGAAGTGGGGGCTTTGTAGGTGACTGCGTGTGGGACTAGATACCTAATAATTAATGGATAATGTCAATGTCATATTATGTTCTTTGTCCTTTAACTGTTCGTTATGAATAGCATAGAAAAACAGCGCGAAAGTCTGAAGTACTAGATATACAATAAAATTTCCAATTTTAAAGTACCCATCTATGCTAATTTAGAATATTATTTAGCATGGACTTCGCTTCGGTTCAAATTATTTCAAGTATAATTTAATAATAACGGGAGTTACAATTCAAATATATCTGTCCCATTCGTGTTATGTATGCATACATTAAGTCGTGGAAGTCGTAACGGTTTGACCCGGGGAAAATCGATCAGAAGTCCACAGGCTATTACTAGTTTCAGCATGAATGGCTCGGCTCGCCCGGGGTAGTACCACCCTGTCACAGAAAACCGAAGTGAAGTACCTAACAGTGCTTGCTGCGTTTTGTCCGGTCAGTGAGAGTGCCGGAGGCACACCTCACCTCCCATCCACTCTTCTCGTTCCCTCCCTCAAACACCGGCAGGCAACCTATTAGCGACTCCCCTGGTGTTGTTAGTGTATATGGACGGCGGTTATCATTTAACAGAAAGCAGGTGACCCGCCTGTTCGGTTGCCTCCTATGATATAAAAAAACATACGCGTACATTTACTAATTTAATTTAAATTGGTAACAATATTGGCTGACGGAGATAGAAAAAAACGTAAGGAAACCCGAAGCCGAGAAATGTTCTAGTTGTACCAGCGTATAAGAGAAAACAACTGTGGATGTCGGACGAGTTTGAAATCGTCAATCAACGTTAATTCTTTGTTAGTTAACTTATTTTTGACGACCGCTCCGTCAAACCGCAAAAAGAAACATATAACTATTTCTCTTTCACCAACAATATTGAGAAAAGGTCTATGAAACTCTATTCGACCATAGTTTATATAAGTATCGCTTCGGTGTTTTTTTTTTAAATTAGGATCAACGATAATAATTTTAATCTTACTCTTTGATGCATGGTAATCATAATTAAGTTACGGTAATATGAATAAATATGAGCATACAAATTCGTGAATGCTCATTTCATTTCAACCTAAATATAGCTCTTATTACTACTTATTATAAAACAAAGTCCTCTGCCACGTGGTTATCACCAGTACATAAAGTGATTTATAAGGAAGGCTTAGGTATATAATTTATCAAGGATTTTTTTACTATCAAGGCGGGATAACGTCTGCCGGGCTCGCTAGTGGTAACTAAATAACTCATACGCATATATTGATATTTATCGTTCAAGTACAGAATTAACAATTATGTTCATCACACAAAGGCTAGTTGTTTGCGGGATTGAATCCACGACCTCTCGGCACAGTACGGCTTGTTATCAATTCATCACCAGACCTATGTAGTTAGTTAATAATAATACCGATAATAGTCTTCACACGTTCGAGGAGTCGTTGATGTCTTTTGTAGTAAATACATTTCAGAAAATGAAATATTTACATATATTTTTATGTGTTTCAAATTTGTTAGAAGGTTATAAACAATTACTTCAAGGGTGATTCCTGTAATATATTTTTTTTGTATTTTTTATAAAGAAATGTCTCCTCGATATTTTTTTGTACAAAATAAGAAGAATGCGGGTAAAGTCATATTTACTACAGAATAATGAATATGTGTTTCTACTCATAAATATGGTTATAAAAAATCATTAGATATGACGTAAGAGCAATTCTTGATGCAACTATAAGTCCATATTAGACGCTCGTTTCTGCAATTACCACATGGAAGAATGGTTAATGGATCGACATAATATTTTCCTTATACATAATCACTATATAACAGACGTAATAATGACATTCATTGCATATTTTGCTGTTATATTTTTTTATATATTTTACAAAACTGGGAGTAACAAGAGTTAGGTTCTGTTGACATTCAAGTGCCAACATTGTAACTTTTGTAACCTACAACATGTAGTACCACCATCTCAACGAAAATCGACGTGAAGTAACAGTTCTTGGCTAAAGTGAAGACGTAAAACGAGAAGTGCAAACGTCTTTATTTCTTTGTTTAATACACATTGTCAGCTGCGAACGACCTATATTAAATAAATAAAAGCCACTGGATACACGACAATTAAGCCTAACCGCTTACTATTTTTATAATCTTCAATCGTCCTTTAAATAATTGATTCTCTCTTGAGAAATATGTAAATGCTAAAATTAAATTTATCTAATTCATTTGTGCACAATAATCAATGTTCGCAAAATGCTACCGATATTAGGAACAGATAACGCAAGTTTATGAATCAAATTTAAAATAACCAAATAGCAGAACAATATTCCTCCAAACAAGTGTGCCAAGAATAGAATCGAAAGATAGTCTGTAGGTGGTAGAGCCACGCTAAAGCTACTACTGGTTTCAGCATGAATGGGTCGGCTCGCCCTCGGTAGTACTACCCGACCCACAGAAACACTAACGAAGAAAGTAACAGTACTTGCATTGTTGCATTTTGTTCGGTCAGTGAGAGCGCCGGAGAGCCACCTCCCCTCCCCCATTTCCCCACTCCTCCTTCTCCCAAACACAGGCTGGCAACACACTTGAGACTCTTCTGGTGTTGCAAGTTCTATGGACGGTGGTGATCACTTAACGTCAGGTGAACCACCTGTTCGTTTGCCTCCTATGATATAAAAAAACAGTCTCATTGATGAGTAGTTGGTAGAACATTGGCATCTGTCACAGCATCTTGGCTGAACCTTGTTCGGGGGAATCTAAATTGTTGTATGATTTGGTTATCAGCGACTCTCATGAAGCTAGAAAAATTGGGAAACAATGAGGATGATTTGTTCGGTGAAATAAAAGCCACCAAAAATAAAATCAATAAAAAAATCTAGTTTTGTCATATTCCTTACCTGTCAACATCACTCAAAGAATCTATAAAATACAGGAGTAAAATATAAATAAATACAACATTTCTATACAAAAATCCCATTTATTTAACTGGTAAAATTATAATACACAACGTCAATAGAGACCTTAAAACAATATACAATATAATATTATACAAAGTGTTTCAAAATCAACAACTCTTACATATTTGGTGCGCTATATGGCATCTTGGATACATACAATGACACAAATAAAAAAAAGAACTATATCCAAAAAATCATAGGTATGTAAATAATCTTTTGAAAATACTTTTAATATATTGCTATATATCTATTGTAACAATAAAATAAATTTTCATTATTATTTTTCTATATTGCCGCCAAAAAATTCATGGCGGTTATTGCAACAATGTTTCGGAAGGTATGACGTCACGCATTATGATTGGTGTTATCGTTCACGTGATAATAAGAAAGAAATAACGATTTTTATTTACGTATGTAATACCCTATTTTCTGTAATGATGGCACAGCGAATAGAAAACAGCTATACACGGCTTAGTAATTATATTACTTGTGGTATAAATAAATGTCAGTTAATCCAAAAGATGTAGCTTTACTAACATTTGATAATAAAAATCATAAACGAAATTCAAGAAATGTGCAAATATCATGAAAACTGGTCATAAACACGAAATCGGTTGTGAATAAAATTCCATAGTCATACCAAAAACTTTTATATCGCTCAATAATAATTGAATTAAATTCTGATATCTCATTTAAGCAACAGAATTTGACTCAAAGCACGCCTATCCGCCTTCCAATAGCAATTATCAAGTAGTATCATTTAAAAGAGAGATTTGCTCGAGATATTCTTTGGGTCGAACATTATATTATCTTCTGCAACTAGTATCAAGAAGAAAAATAGAGAACTTGAAGCATTATGTGATAAATTATCAACACAAAAGGTATGCAGCAATGGCATAAATGGCTGATTCTGCAATTACTTCAAACGTTTTAAAGATTTGGGAAAGGATTCGCGATAAAAACAAAATATACTTCAGTTATCAGAATGAGTGAATTTTATTAAACTAGCCAGAATGAAGAGTCAATTTTGTCAGCAAAAGACGGTTTCAATCAGAGCCAGAGTTACTTGTACAAGGGACCAACAGCAGTGTGTTTTGTAGCTAATGTGAATAATCAGCGTTGTTATGAAGTACGCTTATCCCTCTGACCGTTTCTAACGTCACTTCAAGGGAGTCCAATACACGTAATGTCGATTGGATTGGACGCCCGACAAGAACCGGGTGTTATCGAGAAGAGCCGAACTGTGAATGCCTATATTTAAGCCTCGTGGCGAACTCCGTATATCTATGTACGGAATCTATTTACCTAACTTCGTTATCAATCAATAAAATCGAACTAGCTGTTTTCTCTGTGCCCTTAATAAGTCGTATGTCATACTTTAGAACATATACGTACAGATATCTATATATTTCAATTATAATGTAAGTTTTTGTATAATATATTTGTACAACAACAAACTATAACATTCGCCTTGATCGTATAAGCTTTTATTTTAATGACCTATAATTTAACAACTTACATAATACTTAAATTACAAATGTTATTTATATAAATATCTTTGTATGTCCTATGATTTTAATGATGTATCCAAATTTTTAAATTAAAAAAAATCAATAACATAATTACCAATGTATTTTTGCAATTATTAACCTTAAAATAGGAAATCACGCTATTTATTAACGAAACAAATGTTCACTCGTTAAAATTTATCAAGCCTTGCGAATCTTCAGTTCATTATTGTTTTCTTCGATTTCTGATCCAAATAAAATATAATATATAGGCAAAATTGTATCACGGCTATTCGATTTTACGATACCGTTCCGTTAAAATCAGGACAAAATCACACGTTATATCGTGATGTTTGTGATAAAATTAACTTTATTTTCGAACCGTTTTTAATCATTAGGTTATATTCTACGGTTGGAAAAGTCTTCAAAATTGTAGTTGCTCGTAGGAAATTTAAATATGAAAACTAATCACTAATTTCTGCTCATTGGCTTTTGATATAAAATTATTATTATAGCCATATTTCTGCTCTAAATACCTGTATTATGCTATTATATACTTATTGGTGGTTGTGATAATTATAGACACTTTATTATCACTGGAAAGATGCGTAGTTATTTCTTGTCATTATTATATCACGGATGATATATCACACCCGGCTATATTTCACGTGGTGATTAATAATGACACTGATTCATTCTATGAAATAGCGATTACAAATGGACTAAAAAGCAATAAATGATCACATAAAAGGACTTCAAGTTAATCAAATCTTAATAATGTTGGGAATATAGTTTAAATTCGCTATTTTGTAACTAGTAGCAAATAACGTTATAACGTTATTGTTTTATATTTTCCCTTGCGCCGTTTTGTCATCGTACAATTGCAATTGATGTACTAAATTTACACCAAGATGATTTCTAACAGGTCATTTCGATGGATTTAAGATGATTTAACGTATCATCTATACCAACATTATAAAGCTGAAGAATTTGTTTGCTTGAACGCGCTAAACTCAGGAACTACTGGTCTGATTTGAAAATTATTTCTGTATTAGATAGCACATTTATCGAGGAAGGTTATATTTCATCACGGTAAGACCAATAGGAGCGGAGCATCAATGAAGAATTTTTCAAAATCAGGTATTTTTTTCCTTTTCAGAGCCATCAGAGTAATTTTATATACTATGTAACAACAGAATTTATATTTCATGGCAATCCAAACCAAATAAACGATAAAATCGATTCGATTCGGGTTTAAAAGATGACGTAATTTCAGAACTGGCCTAGCCTCACGCTCGGGTATTGTTCTAAGTTCGTGCAGGCTTTGGAGGTGATGACCTAATAAAAGTCTTTGACCATTACCCAAAATTACCAGAACACGATATCAAGCGATTATTCTCGCACATCCCAGCGTAAAAATTTCACGGAATATAAGAGTTTATCAGTTATAATAAAAACAGAAATTTAACGCTCTTTTGAACAGATATGTCCTTCATAATCATTCAATGGAGAAGCTATATACATTGTTTTGTTTCTACAGTTTACAATGTTTCTAGTTATATCTGAAGAGTACAAAGAATTTAATACAAATGTGTTTATTAAATAAATACATCACTACATTTGTACACTCTCGTTTGATAATAACTGACATAGGATTTCATTTTATACTAGCTGTGCCCGCGACTTCGTCTGCGTTGAAGCTTAGGTAAAAAACAGTGATTAATAAAGTCATTGAATGTATTAGATCCATTTACTTGTCTACTTTTCTCTCGTACTGTCGCCGCGTCGTCATTAAAACTACAATAACTTTTGATAGGGTGAACCGATTTTAATGAAACAAAGACTAAGTTACTCCTGAGAATATGCTTTACGAGTTTCTTATATGAGGGTTTATTGTGAACTTAGTACTTTAGCAGTGATGCGTGTTCATACAAACAAACAAACAGACAGACATGTTTAAAAATGATTGAAATGTATTCTATCACTTATTCCTAGATACTAGCAACAATGTTTTTCACAAAAATCGAAAATGTACATACACGTTAGGCTTACATTATTATTATATGTATAGATTAATTAATAAAACACAACTCTCAAAACTTTGACCAACTTTTTAGTTATATGGATAGAATACTGTAATGTGTGCTATGGATTTTTTTTCTTTTTTCATAACCTATATTAATATTTGGCGTCCAGAATTCATAGTTATTTTCGGAAAGAAAAAACATCATAGATTGAAATTATTATAATGTTTTCCAACTATTGATTTCTTGTAGAAATCAACCTTTATAAACTAAACACGAACAAAAAAATACAAATTGAGTAAACAACTCGTTAACGGGGAATGTTATTTATGATACGTTACATTATCTTTACATTGTTCAAGGCGGGGTTGCAATCACGTGTCTTTCTTCCGAGGCTACCTCTCTTTAATATGGCTCAATAGAGATAGCTTTAACGAGCTCCTTATTTATTATTAAGGTAGTAGGTAGGTAGTAATAGATAGTACTCTTTCTATAAACTAAGGTGCCATAGAAACTTTTTATGGAAGGGTTTTGGAGTTCTGATCGGCAAGTTTTTTGTGTGACGAAGAATCGTGGGGATAAACACTGTGTCGGGATCACGTGACGTTGGTTTTATTTCTATATTTAAATTAAAATGTTTGCCTGTAGTACAAAAGTTTCACTTTTATCATGTGTCCTTACGATACATTTTTAATTTTGATCGGCAAGTTTTTTGTGTGACGAAGAATGGTGGGGATAAACACTGTGTCGGGAACACGTGACGTTGGTTTTGGTCCTATATTTTAATTAAAATGTTTGCCTGTAATACAAAAGTTTCACTTTTATCATGTGTCCTTACAATACATTTTTTAATTTTTTTAATAATAACAACAAACATAGGCACATTCGCGTCCTAACTAATACTATAAATATGAAAGTGAGTTCGTTTGTGTGTCAAAAGCTAGTTTGAACATAAGAAGCAAAGTTTGTGAGTTTCAATGTACGAGATATATTCTCCTAAAGTATTGATCCGTTTTTGACAATCATTTCAATATTAAGAGGCTAAATTGCTATAGGTTATATTATTTATATTATTATTATTTATTATGTTATTTATTTATTGCAAGTTATTAAGAGTTATCTTCTAATCCAATTTCCTTTAAAGATCCAAAATAAGCTCATAAGTCTGTACATAAAAATGATACCTTAATAATTTATTAGCTAGTACCTTTCCATAAATATATAGATTATCTAAATGAAGAAATCTTAAAAATCGGTAGTGATAAAAAACTCTTAGATCTTTATATATGTAATTCTTGTGTCCGTGTGTATGTGGCTGATCTCCTAAATGGCTGGATACATTTTGATGATTTTTTTTTTGTGAGCGTTCAAGTGGATGCAACAGTTGTTTAGATTCACAATAGGGCCCGGTAGGTGGCGAAACGGTTGCATTTTAGGATTTTTTTTTGTTATCCAAACAGGACCTCTGCCAGACCCGCTAGTACAAGTATACTAGTGAAACCTTTACTTCTTTTAAATCTTTCAAAATATGTATACCACATAATTCATAAAGTGGCAATAAATTGCTCAAAATAGAAACAATTTATTCAATTGCTCAATGTGTTATCGGTTATATATTATGTACAAGAATATTGAATGGCTATGCTATTAATAAATTGTAATTTTTTTATATATATCCAATTTTGGATTAGTATGTAGAATTTTCCAAATAATATTTTGTATCTTATTATACGCGGCTTTTTGTAATATTTAGTGTAGAACCTCGCGAAATATTTTCATCTTATGTGTGACCTTTCTGATCCAAATAATGGTCACGGATGTCCTAATACCTTCATCATCATCATCATCATGGACAGCTCTTCTCGACCCACTGCATAAGCCTCCTTCCTTTTACGCCATTCCTCTCTATTCTGTGATACTAACACCTTGACAAATTTCATTTACGATCTGAAACATTGCTTTCCAGTTGTGCACTTAGTCAACAAAAATGCTGATGATGTAACGAACTACTTAAGCAAGTGAAATTTAAAGAAGTCATGACTTTTTTAATAATAACAACAAACATAGGCACATTCGCGTCCTAACTAATACTATAAATATGAAAGTGAGTTCGTTTGTGTGTCAAAAGCTAGTTTGAACATAAGAAGCAAAGTTTGTGAGTTTCAATGTACGAGATATATTCTCCTAAAGTATTGATCCGTTTTTGACAATCCTTTCAATATTAAGAGGCTAAATTGCTATAGGTTATATTATTTATATTATTATTATTTATTATGTTATTTATTTATTGCAAGTTATTAAGAGTTATCTTCTAATCCAATTTCCTTTAAAGATCCAAAATAAGCTCATAAGTCTGTACATAAAAATGATACCTTAATAATTTATTAGCTAGTACCTTTCCATAAATATATAGATTATCTAAATGAAGAAATCTTAAAAATCGGTAGTGATAAAAAACTCTTAGATCTTTATATATGTAATTCTTGTGTCCGTGTGTATGTGGCTGATCTCCTAAATGGCTGGATACATTTTGATGATTTTTTTTTTGTGAGCGTTCAAGTGGATGCAACAGTTGTTTAGATTCACAATAGGGCCCGGTAGGTGGCGAAACGGTTGCATTTTAGGATTTTTTTTTGTTATCCAAACAGGACCTCTGCCAGACCCGCTAGTACAAGTATACTAGTGAAACCTTTACTTCTTTTAAATCTTTCAAAATATGTATACCACATAATTCATAAAGTGGCAATAACGTAGTTTTAACTAATTAGGAAAAAAATAAAATAAATGACCATTGCTACATTAATCTTAAAGGAAATAAGAAGGTAAGAGGGATTTTCCACTTCCTAAACCGGTATCTACCTTAGATGTGTCACTGGCAATTTTTTACGACTGCACTTTTTCATTTCATCGCTGTATTTCCTCTGCAGCTTATACATAAATAAATTTATAATATGCATATTGTTCTAAAGTGTAAATTGTAGAATATCAATAGCATGCATTTATATTTTCACTTTTTGCCATTGAAACTTGTTCGAACTATATAAGGATATAAATCTAGTGTTAATATGTAAAAGATGGGTTTGTATTTATTTAAATCAATGGAATATAATTTCTATGACTTTATAAGTAATTTACGCGGTTAAATTGTAAAGGAATTTACGCGGTTAAATTGTAAATATTTTTGTTTACAACATTTTGCTTGTGATTTCACCTCGTTCATGTAGATTTTGATCTATCCTTCCTGCAACAAACAAACCTTCGCATTTATAATATTAGTCAGAAAGATAGCATAGGTTAAACGTTTTACCACATAATCACTTGATATTCAATGTCGGTATGGTTCAAGAGAATAGTACGCTAAACGTTGATAGAACTAACTCCTCTACAGTTGCCTGAACACCCCTATAGGTGTTTGGCCACAGATTTTCAATTTGAGGATTGATAGCTAACTTCTTCTTCTTCCTAGCGTTTTCCCGGCCTGGTACCAGGGTCCGCTTTCTTACTATTCTTCCTCCACTTTGACCGATCTTCGGCATCCTTCTGTGTGAGGTTATTTTCCTTTAAGTCCGCCTTTACCACGTCCAACCAGCGTTTCTAGGGCCTGCCACGAGACATTGGGCCCTGTACAGCTATGTTGAGGCATCTATTTCCGACGTAGTCTGGAGGCCTGCGAATTATGTGGCCGTACCAGCGAAGTCGACTCTCCTGTAGCTTGTCTAGCTATATGCTATGCTGATAGCTAACTAGTCTGGCTTAAAACAAAATACTAGCATGCTATGGTTTCATTATGCTGGTATCAATCTATTATTCCTTCGACATCAATTTTCTCCTGTTAACAGTAGTGTTGTTAGAAATACGTTCTTTATTCTAACGCTGATGCCATCGTCTAACGCAAATCTTATTAAATCTTACTGTTGATTATAATTTATACAATTTATTTAAGCAAAATGTAAAGACTCTAGCCTCTGCCCGCGTGGAATAGTTACTCTGGGCTAACGCTAAGACGTAGCGGAAACTCTCCAGAGGAAAAAACACCCCGACTTTGAAACATTCTTCATTGGTGGTGTTCTATAGGTACAGTCCTATAGGTCTTAGCGTGATGATATATACCATATAACCTTCCTCCATAGATGAGCTATATAACACTGAAACAATTTTTCACAAACCCACAAACTTTACCTCTTTATAATATTAGTATAGATAATTCCGTTTTACTGAAAAATACAAATAATTTCAAAAAACTTATGCAAAATATAACAAATATTACGAATTACGTTTTTTAAAGCAGCTACAATAAACTAAATATATATAGATCTTTAAAAAAAGTAACAAATAAAAAATGCTGTGTTTTGTGTGTAAGCAACAGATACAAAATGCAAACTGTTATTTTAGACTGGCAGGTGCTCGAACATGAACCATATTGTATTTCAATGCGATGGTGTGTTTATAGAGCAGGTGTTGTAATGAATGGCGTCCCCTATATAAAACCTCAACCATTTGGAACTATCATAGTCATCGGAGCGTTCACTCAACAAGTTGCGGGTAAAGCACAGATCGTAATATGCCTGATAGACTATTATGTAATTGGATATATATCGAGCTACTTTTTAAAGAATTTCTTTAGTAGTTACATAAGAGAATTTCTATATAAAAATAATCAAGAAAGGGAGTAATGATTGATATAAATAAATGTTAATGATACAGTCGCGAAGATATTTGAGATGCGATACGTTTATCGTCTGCGACTGTACACGGTAAATGAATGATGATATATAAGTTGATGATATTGCGAAATATTAAATATGCAATCAGAATCGAAAAACTTCATTTTGATACTGGAAACTATAACTATTAAGCATTGACATATAAAAACCCAAGAGAGTCTCGAATAAAAGTCGCACAAAACCGTCCGCAAAAACTTCCCAAATACATATGTGGATATATTTATGCAATAAACTTATGATTTCGCAAATTCAACCTTACCGGAATGGTTTAAAGTTGTTTTTACTATTTGAAATGAGTGCATAATTTTTAACTGTGTGCATATTTTATACGGAGGGTTTTAAGACGTTGAGGCTGCATCTTGGGTTTTTATATACATCAATGGTATTAAATTAATAAATATTGTGATGAAATTATATAAGTAAATTAGAATAATAATAATTTTAATGGAAACTCACTTGTATACACGCGCTGTTTTAACCGTAGAACTGGGTTCAGTCAATGCTAAGTTTACTACTTCGAAGGACTAGGTTGGAACGTCTACAATAATAATAATTCACATTTTTCTTCTTAATTTACATTTACTGTACCGTCATATGTTAAAAATCGGAATCGAGTAACTACCGAACAGTCAAAGTTAAATATTAAAAACTAGCTACGCGTCCTTGTTTTGCACGGGCGTACGTAAACGTAAAAATTGAGATCAAATATTCTCTTTATAATACGATAATATAATTAAATAAAATGGAAACTGAACACCGAAAACCAATTCAGTCAATATTTTTGAACATTTCTCTATCTTCTGTCTCACTTATTCACTTACTTTTTTATATGGAAAATTTAGACCCCTAATTTTTAACTTTTATGTACGATTATTCAAGTATTTTCTTTTATAGAAACTGTATCCTGACAATTAAAAAGACTACAAAAAATAATTAGCAAATGAGGTGCAGCCGTTCGCTAGTAAAGCGTTACGTTACATAAATTCATTCATAATGTATACATAAACATACATTCGGCAATTGTTTCTTTATTTGTACCAGGTGACTGTTTAGACAGTAGCAATATTTATGGAGGACACTCTGCACTCGATTCTCCTTCTAAATGAATAAAAAAAAGTAGGTGCTTAATATTTGACTTAATTATCTAGAAAAATACAAAAATCATACACAATCCTCTACGCGTCTATATAAAAGCAGTGTCAATGACCGTCGTCTGATTTCACTTTCATTTGAAAGGGAACGTTAGGCACAAAACAAAAGGGTTATATTGCTCGTTTTACTATCGAAAGTCATTACCTTCAGGTAGCCCATTGTAGCTTTTGGCACCGGTCATTACACTTAGGTTTATTATTTTGTTTACTCGTTTGTTGCTGTCTTAGAACAAAGTTTAACTTAGGTTTTCTTAGTTGTTTATTAGTATTTCTTGTAATATTTTATATGCTAAATGTGACCATAAAGTCATATCCTACAATACTGCGAGTGTCTAAACAGTCAACTGGTAAAAATAATGAAATTTTAGATCTCAGATACAGGAGTTTTTGGCGGGATCTTAGAATGTCATGTAGTGGCTTTTATATAGTTTTCATAATCTTGTGTTATTAAACTCTATATTTTGTAATATTTGTAGCTATTACGTAATATAGTTCGTTTATTGGGCACAGGTGAAATGTATGAAAAATAATACCACAGATCATAAATTCTGAGATGTAACAAAAACTCCGTGGAAAGTTCTAACAAGGGAGGCCACCATCTTGTTAAACATTTAAATTATCGCAATACATTTGTAACTTATCTACTGGCAGTAATCATCTGGACGATTGGCTGCCAAAAATAAAACAATATAAATATTTACACATATAATAAGACAGTCAATCTAACTTGTATGTACTTTTAAGATTTTTGTAAAAAAACATTGATCTAGGTGTATAGGAATAATTAATAAAATACGTTTCTAACATTTTTAGAAAGGTCTTTATATCTGTCTGTCTCTCTGTTTGTTTGGATACGCGTCAATACTAAAATACTGCGTTCACGATAAAACTTGAAGAAAAGAATATAAACGCATATCCTCGAGTAACATTTAGTCTTGGTTTCATTAAAATCGGTTCACACTATTAAAAGTTATTATAATGACGACGCGACTTAAGTACGAGAGTTTTGGTTCGACGCGGACGGAGTTGCGGGCACAGCTAGTAATGAACTAAATCCTTTTTTTTTTCGAACTGACTACGCTATTATCCTAGCAAGGTCTTAACAGCTTCACCGGACTACTAAGGCGAGCGCTTAAGGCACTCAGCCGATAATGAAATAAATCTCAAATGCAGCTATCAGTAAACACTTACTTTCAATCAGCCATCAACAAAATGTCATTTATTGAGACTACTAATCTGTATTATGTCAAGTTGGTTCGACCTCGATTTGCATCTTCGCATCCCACGTCCACGCCGGCTTAGGCAACTGGAGCCTTGAGCCTGCGCCAACTTGCTCAGCTCTTACTTTCATTGTCCATTGAATACAGATATCGATTACAATGTGATCCATTTATGTTAAGTTAAAAGCTCTAAACATAAATACTAGTATTCAGATAAAGAGGTTGTGTAAAGGCTATTATCAGGTAGATTAATATGTGAACCATGGTGAAGTGTGGAAATGAAGCCCCTTCTATGCATCCGTCAAAAACTAAACTCTATAATTATGCATGCCCGTAAAAAGATCTTGTTTTGTTAATGGATATAATGAAAAGATAAATAAGATCGAGTTTCTTGCCAGTTCTTCTCGATGACTGCGTTGATTTTGGTATATGTGGTAGTTTTGACGTTCATAAGGGCCTAAATTGAATAAAGTATACTTTGATTTTGAAATGTAAAGGTATGTAGATAGATGGTGAGGGGTTGAACGGATCTTGACGAGATGTTTATGTTTAGGACTATCAGAGTAAAATATAAGCTACATATCATTACGCTTTTCTACAGGAGCCAAACAGTAACAGTAATAAATAATTTCAGATTAAGGGTAAACGGGCCTAAAATACAGTGCAGTCACTTAGCTGTGCAACAATAAAAAAAAACCTTTTCAAACTTAAACATAGTTCAAACAAAATGTAAAGAAAACGTACCTTATTCGAGAATGCTTTATGGAACTAAAAACTCGGACTAATACTCGGAACCACGCGATATAAGGATATGTTTAACATCATAAATAAAATTATGATGTAAGCCTCTAATTTTGATATGCTAAATAGGTGTTCGTAAATAAGTGTTGAATAAAAGTAACTATTTACTTATATCTTAACAGAAATAATAATATACGCTATTCTCATAAAACGCTTTGTAGCGATATTGGTTTAGTGGTAGCGAACATATATACGCCGCGTTGGTTGATGTTGGTTCGAACCACTATACCAGCACGATAATTTACATGTCAAATTTTGCATATTCACATATTTATATTAAAAGTCTATGGAATATCAATCCGATATTTGCAGGTTCGTATCCCCGGCATGTACCAATGATTTTTTCGGAATTTACGTACATTTACTAAATTAACTTGGTAGCACTATCGGCTGACGGTGAAGGAATACATCGCGAGGCAACCTTGAGAAATGTCCTCGAAATACCACCGTTGTGTGCGAAAATATAGAAGTGTGGTTTTCTCAGTTTCAATTCGCAAATACATTGTGGACTGGCATTGTATGTTCAAACCTTAGGTACAAACGTTCCTTGAAGAAGAGGTCTACGGCACTGTTGGGTCTTTTACAAGCTGATGATGATGTTATACTTTTACATTTGTCTATATCGAAGACGGGTCACTCGTTACTAGCATTATATTAACAAAGTTGAATAAAATCTAAAAATATATATATTTATTAGCGGACCCGGCGGACGTTGTCCTGCCGTGATAATGGAAAAAATCCTAACCGCATGACATACACACGTTCAGAAGAAATGTATATATATATATTAACCTAGTATATACTTCGATATGAAGTATTTAACAGCAACACTACCATATTGTAACATATATTAAAACATAGTTTTATAATCGATCGATTCTAAGTCAAACGTTAAGATAAAGTACATATCGAAAAGATACTAACATTTGTAATTTCTCACGTTAAACATGCGTGGGTATTAATTTTATCTCAGATAAGCGAGATTTTCATTGTCTACTGGTGTAGTGATAGTACGTCAGTTCGTGCATGTTACTTTTAAAAGAATGCGACTCGACGCGGTCTACACATCCGCGGAGCTTTCTATCTATTCCAACCATTAGTAAGATACTACGATTACCGTGTAATCACGCGTAAACTTGCGTACAAATATTTTACCAACATACGATGTATATAGTAACGTATATTTATATATACGACATCGAGTGACATCAGTTTGTCAAAAGAATACAAGACATTAAAAAATAACCTTATTTTTGTAAAATGTTTATTATTGAGTAGATACTATAGCTTGGAAAAATGACAATGTTATGTCGTAATGTTTTTACTTATCTTTTATCTATATTATCTAATAGCGACCCACTGCAATGCAGTAATGTAGCTCGTGTCATTTTTTACTTCGTTAATTTCTTTACATAAGTAACTTTTTTTGTGTTAAGCATATTATTCAGTCGATGGTATCTTCTAGGATATCTATTAAATGACATACTTTAGGGTGAAATGAAATACCCAAGAGTAAATACTTTATGCGACGAAATAGCGTTGCGAATAATCCATTGCATTTTTACAATTTGGAAAGGATAAAATGGTTACTGTTGGTTATCTTTAGCAAAACATATATACTATATATTGTTAAGATTACAATTCCATAGTACAGTTTTTAGATGATTTATTTTACAAGCTTTATGCCATCGTTAGAAATCGAAATAAGTACACGATAAATATTTTTAAGACTTTATTACACTATAAACGTTGTTTCTTTTTCTATTTTTGATAAATAATATAAAAATATTATACATATAATCCTTCCGGATGATATTCTTGAGGTGATAGTGAAAACATTGTAATAATCCATTCGTAGTTTAGAGGAATGGAAAACACACAAATAGATGCAAAAAGCGACTATAATTTATAACATTTCCTAGATGCTAGTCCCGTCTTAAAGAAGAAAATGGGATTAAATCTTACCATTATAGTAAAGCCTTGTAAAGAAATAAAATGGCGACAAAACAATTGAACGTCACTCTGTCAATATGTTTGAAGATCTCCCTATTCTCCCATTTCCTTCTGTTTCACTTAAACTCGTACACTATTTATATGTAGATTTTTAACCCCAAATTTTTCTTTCATAAAAATATTGTTCTGAAAATCACACACAACACAAAAGGAATTATCCAATTATGTCCAGCTATTCTATAGTGAAGCGTATATGTACATTCGGTAATAGATTTTTGTTTATATAGATTAATATTTAAAAAACGGATATCAGTATATCCGAGTTCTATAAACAAATACTGTTATCATAGCCATGAGAGTTAACACACCTGTGATTTTCTATGAAGACGATTTATGTGTTATCCATATTGCTATATCTCGACAATAGGTGAATTAATTTTAAACAGTTTAACCTCACGTTGTAAATTTTGATTTTAGTAGGTATTTGAACATGAAGAATACAGCAATTAATAATTATAATAAATGCGTGCTGTATCATAATCATAGTCTATTTATATAGAAATACATATTAGCATATATATGAGACCAATAAACTTTGACCGATCACCACGAATGTTGCATAACAATTTTATTTATTGAGACGGTTTTTATATTGTTCCTTTTATTATACTAGCCACCAGGTGACGCAAGGCTGTGTTTTATTGTTATTACAATTTTAATTACTTTTTTTTACTTAAAGTTCGCGTTTAGAAAAAATAAGGTCATCGCCATTTAATTCTTGTAGTTATAAACACATGCCATTATTAAACCTATAGATTTACAAATTAAATTTTATCTCTGGGTTTATTATATGCCGTAAATACAAAAAGACGCCTACACTAATTCTACAGAGCTAACAGACAATTGGAAGATTGTTGCTCGGAAAAAGTTATAGGCGCATCTTAGAATAGTGGTTTTAAAATGTTTCTTTTTATTGTTCAGTATACTTTAATATATTAATTATGCTTTTATATTTCAAAATTTTGTTTACATTAAAATGTGAAGTGGAGTTTTGTTTTATAAATGATATATTAATTCTTTTTGTACCTTTAGTATAAATATCATGAACTTAAATGTAATCAAGCATTGTCTTTATATTTCTTTGTGATAAAGAATTAATGTTGTTTTGTATATTATTTATATAAAAGTAAATGTATGCTATACATTTATTCTACAATTTATTTTACTATTAAACTTGTGTAGGGTCCTAAGTACATACAGTAGTTTAGGTAGCCTATATTTTAAAGATATAGTACTGAAGTAAATGATTATATACATAGGTTGTTCCTTGGTCACTTATGCTTTAAAGGCATGCTCGGAGAACAATTTCTGAAATAACATGTTTTTTTTTGTTTTCAGAGTGGGGCGTTAATAACGAAGCGGGCGATACAAGCGAACCGGAGGCCGGTCGCATGCGTCCCGAGGACTATAGGCTTGTGTTCCTTAGTTCTGATTCCTCGTGCCGAGAGGACACCGAAGACTCATCGTCTACTGCCTCTTCCGCCGCCCCGCCCGCGCCCGAAGATTGTGACTGGGATTACTTCGAGCCCGGCGCGGCGGCGGCTCAACCACCACTGCCCACCAAACACGCTCCGCAAATCTGTCCAAGGCAGTGTTCCTGTGGTGCTGAACCTCGCATTGTCGCGGTTCCTGTTCCAGTCCCTGTACCGGTTCCTGCAGCGCTCTGGCCAGCATTACTTGCATTTCCAACTCAAACCCCGCCCGCACCACACTGGAATACGTACCCTGCTTTTCCGCCTCTAGATGCCGCGGCGCTTGCCCGACTCACCACGGCCGCTGCCGTCGCCGTTACCGCCGCCGCTACCGCCACCATTGGTGTACCACAATCGAATAAAATCGAGATGACCACCGTTGAAAGGACCGATAAGGCGATACAATCGGAATCGTCACACGAACCAAAGCCTCGTGATAACGATAACGATGATAAAGCCGAACAATCACTCGAAAATGAAACATCAGTTGGAATTAAAGTGATCGCGGAGGAGGATCGTTCATCAGTTCTGTCGGAATCTGCCGACGTAATGCCTGATCACTTGGAGGCAGAAAAGGCTTTCCCATCTTCTAATGAGTCCTGTGAGTCTAGTGATTCTGAGGCCGGAGTGGCTCGACGCAGCTATGACCTTACAAGCGGAGCACCTGAAGAGCCAGCAACATCGGACGAAGATTCCGATGATTCAGGAGGTGGTGGTGGGGGGCGGTTTTCACGGGTGTTTGTTGTAAATCCAGCGGACTCGTCCTCTGACATGGAAGACAATGCTGACAGCAGCGGAATTGACTGCGACGATTCATACGATAAAAAATCGGATAGCTTAGAAGGTCTCGGTGTGGAAGTAGCAGTGCAAAACGAAATAAACGTAGTAGCCCAACCTAATGATCAAGTGTCTCAAGGTTGTGAACATTCAAGTATAGTGCTTTTAGATTCTATTAGTTTGTCTGAGGAATGTCCGGTTATACCATATGGGAATAACTCTGATGACGAAGATAACGATAGTGGTGTTAAGAGATCAAATTTCTTCAGATTTTGTGATGAAAACATGCTTCGTAGCGAAACTTATGAGAAATATAATAGTTTTAATGCAGCTTGTAGTTCAAGCAATGATAATCTAGATAGTATGAACAACATAGATAATGGTATTAATCGATATCGAAGTATATCGGACAGCATAGAGTGCGACTCGTTAACTAACAGTTATAATACCGAAAGTGATATGGAAGTAAAAGTTTCTGTAGAATTACCTCACGAAAAAACAAATAACAGTGAAATGATTATTCCCGAATATAAATATAAATCCTCAGCCGAACTAACTCCATCACCGGTTCCCGATTCAAATATTACAACTTCACCCAACAGCGAAAAAATCGATATTTTTAAAGGTATTGAACGTACACTTAGCGAACTATTAAAAAAAGAATTAATGGAGGACCAAGAGGAGGAGAAAATGCAACGTAGTAGGCCGGTTTGCACGGAAGCGGAGGGGGGCGCGAGCGCACCTGTCGCCGCGACAGTTTGCCGCTCGCGTACGGCTTGTGCGGACGGTTCCGCGCGCTTTACTAGCCGCGTTATGATAACGCACGACCGCGTCTCCATCGTCACGTCAGATACGACGCGGCTCATGCGCGACATTACAGTGCACCACACAAACTCTCAGAGTGATTCGGAACCTGAAACTAACGGTCAACAAAACGAAACCGACGAACGAATATCCGACGACGAATCACAGCAGCCTTCGGGCGGAGTGACTGTTGTTAGCAATGCCGACACTCTCTCAGCGGTTGTATGCCTTGAGGAGGGGCTCGCTGATGACGACTCGTGGGTCGAGGACGTCAGCCATGACGAGGACGAGGCCACATCACCTTCAGACTCCGATTCAGGCGATGAAACCTCATTACCCGCAAGAGGGGAGGATTTCTCGTATTGTAGGCGTTCGTTAGACTTTACCTTACATACGATCGTTGAAGAAAGTTGTGAAGAAAGTGAAACTGAAAACACTACAAAAAAACCACGTCCATTATCGGCCACAGAATTAGAGAAATATTTTTTTTTCGGTTTGGGTGACGGCAGGAATGTTCGCGACGAAGAGGAAGTAGTGTCAGAAACATCTAGTGTGTGTAGTGAGGGTGGTGAGTCTATTGTCGATAACGAGCAACCGAAAAGAAGTAGTGATAATGATGACCTTGTATCTTCGCGTTTGGAAAAATATTTCTTATCGGGATTTATGGGATTCAATCAAGAAAGGCGCGACTCAGATGGTTCCGGGAGTGTAGGTAGTGATAGTGAGGGTAGACAGAGCCCTGAACAAAGAAAAAAGAGATTAGTTCGTGCACGCGGTACACCAAGGTCACATTCTTCATCGTTAGACAATTTATTAACTGGTGAAGAACCATCACAAGATACTCAAGAAGTTTCAGATTGCTCAAGTACTGAAACTGAAGACAGACATGACTCTTCAGAAAGACTGGATATACAAGGAGAAACTTCTAAGAGGAAAAAGCAAAGTAAGAAAACCCGTAGTTCGCCAGCTGATGAAAGACGACAATCTGCAGAGTTCACAGAAGAAACGCGCGATGATACGAGATCTGTTTCAGAAGGTGAAGATGGCAACACTACACCACGGCCTGAATTCCCGCCCCTCGGTTCTGAGCTTTCTGAATCTAAAAAACAAGCGAGTCGAGACAGCGGCTTTGTGGGTAGCTGCGACGACCTCTTACGAAGTGGTGATTCAAGTTCTGAATTCATTCGATCTCATGAACCTAAGATAGAATTAGAGGAAATCATAGAGGAAATTAGACCTGACATTGAAGAACGCACAGAAGGCCCTCCTTTATCTAGACCACCGCAAAACCCACTGACACGTAAAGATAGTTTTAATAATTGGTCATCAGACGAGGAAACGAATTTAATGATGACAAAGATGCGACAATTTTTTAAACAAATGATAAACACTGCAAACGTGAAATCCTCAGCACCAGTAGAATCGAATTCAGAGAGTCCTCGCCCGCCGAAACCACCCCAACTTTTGTATTTTGAAAGTGAATTAACAAGATTAATGAAAACAGTACCCGGTATCCGGGACGAGGAGGTACGGGAGATTGTAGAATATTTATCTAGCGAGGACACGTGGAGTGATTCATACGACTCATCTGATTACGCCGGTTCCGACCTAGAAGGTACCGCAGCAAATAGATCCGCATTGAGGAAACAAATATCAGAAAGCTGTCGTGAGATAATCGATGAATTCGACCGAGGTAATGGTGACGCTGAATCGCTGGAACGTGACGCTGCTGGAGCGTATCGAAAATTGGCGGCTACATTAGGCCGTGTAGGGGAAGGTTCGCCACCTCTTTTCGGGAAAGTTATGAGACATATCGGCGGGAGGTTAGTGGCGTTAATGCACGAAGTGTCAGGTGGTGCGTCCCCTAGTACCGATGATGATAGCGCATCGGAACCAGGCGCACTTGCACGTAGCCGATCTCATGACATTCTCGAAGCGGCGGCGAGTAGGGGCAGTGTTGCTAGTGATTGTGAGAGATTTTCCTGGCGTGGTAGTTTTGAATCTGCGTTATTGGTGGCGGATTCACGTGGGACTCTGGGTGGTTGTGGATGTGAGGCTCGACGTTCGCCTGCAGGCGCTGACCTTGCAGCACAGAAGTCGCACTCGAGGAGTTGTGGAGCGATTAGCGGGAGTGAAGACAGGCTGTGGCGTGGGAGACGACGGGCATCTGCGCCGGACGCTGAGGTCAGAAATAACTATTCACAAAACTATTTTTATTATAAAAAGCTATAAAACAATTTCTTTAAAACATCGTAATTGATTCTGTGTTGTAATAATAAACGGTAACAATATAGTGTATTTCACAACGTTCCTTTTCAGTTTACGATTCAAAATTTCTAATACAGATAACATTTACAATGCAAGTCGGTTACTACATCGACCGTGTCTGCTTAGTGTCACAATAAAGTTTATGATTAAAAATATTCAAAAGAAATCCGAGATTAAACTAAACACTATACATAACAATATACCCTTAACTAGTAAACATAAATAATATGTATAAACCAAATATAGTTTTTCTCCATTTGCTACTCTTTGTAAGCTACGTAATAGATTAGCGTGATTCATGATATTTCGAAAGTGTTAAGGTTACGTTCCACGTGCGTTACGATAAATCTAGAGATAAATATAATATAAGATTGTATAGCCCTTCACTGTCACAAAACGACTTGTGTTTCTGCACTATGTTTTACCATGATTTCCACAAACAAAATATGTATAAGTAAGTTTAGTTACATCATGTAGCTTAGGATATAATTAGACAAATTTAATTAATAAATATCGTTTCACGTTGATATAAGGTCTTGCGTACGTAGTATTTATTTCAAAATAATAAAAAAATTAGGTAACGACAAACAAATTATATACGGTCATTATTTTAAAGAATATTTTAAATGGCTTATTGCTAAATCTCTGGACAACCATATCCGATTTTGGATAACGAAGAATGATTAATAAATGTCATTAAATTTCAGTTTTTGTACCTAATAAGTCAGTGTTTTCATAAAATATAATTGCAGTAGCCTCAGTAATCCGTGCCGGATTCAGTAGTTCGATACGTCTAATAATCCGGCATCTTACGCTCACGTTTCTCTCACCCCTCTTAATTTCCTACCGTGTTTTTATTTTTACTATATAATCCAATCATCCGACACTCCCTGGTTGTCAAAATGCCGATTAAAACTATTATATTATAATTGTACGTACTATTATAATTGTTAGTTGTGTGAAAATAAATTATATTTTCAAAATAGTTTATCGAAATAAGTTTATTTTTATTTCAGTCAGAGGATGAACAACGATCGGGATCGTTGCCGCGGTTACCGTCGGTCACCGGCAATAATACCGCACCGGCAGGGCCGGTTAAATCGGCACGATACAGAGCACCCGGATTCCGTACGGCGACGAGGGCGGCGTCCGCACCCGGACTCCATGTACCGAGGCGACGCCGCCCTCCACCGACACCGCAGCAACCGCCACCAGCTGCTCCTGCATCCGCACCTAGTTTACAGGGTGAGTTTTACCTTATAATCTCACCTGATGATAAATTAACCTATCGCGCTGACTTTAAATCTCCTTAGCACGTTACAGTTACAGTGGAAAATGTTAATCACTAACTTAACCATATAACGGACTTTGAAATTACCACGATTCTGTGACTTGCATTTAAATGATGACTGACAAATTTTGCTGACTTTTATATAATGCTCATGCAACACGTCAAGGGAAAGTTTTAGAGTAGTGAATCGTATCAAATTGCGATCACCCCTCTCCGTTTATATTGCTAATTCTAAATTATCTTTGTGAGAAATCAACCAAATAGAAAACAAAGATAAACAATATAACACAAACCACCCCAAATACGTACACACATACAAGTAGGTACACATATGATAGAAATGTCTTACATTTTTCCCTTATTCGAAATGAGTTAAATTAGTTTAGCTAAGTTGTCACATATGAAATACATACCTGAGATCGCGAAGTACATATGTGTTAGAATAACTCGTATATGTATGAATAGTTAGCCTAGTTTAACTTAGCTTAGATCGATTCGCGATGTTGCTTAACCAAGGCAACGGCCCAAGCTGAGGTGTGCCGTGCAACCTTGAGATGGTTGTCAAATAAAATTGGCTAAGTGCCTTAAGCGCTTGCCTTAGCAGTCCGGTGAAGATCTGTCCGGCCAATAGCGTAGTCAATTCGAAAAAAAACAAACGTGCGTGCGTACAAAGTACACATGTCAGAAGTGAAACTTCTTTGGCGAACTAATTTATAAGTGTTGTTTATATTTATACAAATCTAAAACTTTATATTTTCGAGACTTGAAAAATAGATGAAAAATCTACGTTTACTACAAATGACGTCACTTCCGTTGCATACCTGCGTGACGTTACATCTATAAAAAATTTACCCTCATGCGCCTAAAGAAGTTTCACTTCAAAAACTTAAGAGCTTTTGAAATATGCCGATAATTTTATAACAACAGACTTTCAACTACTATAACTTCGATTAGGCGGCCACCAGAAAACTCTACTGGTTCTAATATCGTTATATAATTGCTCCAAAAGTTGAATAGAATATAAAAAACGTGAACTCCTCGGTTCATTATTGAACATATACTTTTTCGAACGTTCATCTTTCTCTATGTTTCCTGATGGATCGCCCTTTCTCTGTAAAAGAGAAAGTAGCAAATTACTTAGGCTTGCAATTTTATAACGACTTAAATCCTAACTAATATTATAAATGCGAATGTGATTTTGTTTGTTTCGTTTTATTGATTTAAATACCCATTCGATCAAAAAGATCGATCGATACACTAACAAAAAGGGCGGTTCACGAAGAATAGGACAAATGTACATTAAAGCGAGCAAAGCCGCGAGCAAAACCTAGTAACAATATAAATTTTATATAATTATTTTATAAACTATAGAATTTGATTAAGCGACAAATTGTTTTTATCCTTTTCAATGAACTCAGAAATGTTATAGTTAAAATTATGTAACAGTTTATGTTAATTTTTGAAAACCTTAACTTACGCTCTTTGTGCTAAGCGAAGCATACGGTAATATAATTAAAGCATAAACTTTTTAAATTACACTTTCTCGAACGCTATCTCAGAGTACTCGTACACTTAGAGCCAAAATTAACGTAGAATTTACCAAGATTTTTTATTCTTAACATTGAGATATGAGTTATTCTTCTCAAAAAAAAAAATTTATTCATTTATTACAAAGAAAATTATTAACATGGAGATATGAAGTTATTCGTCTTAAAAAAATCATTTATTACAGAGAAAATTAATAAATACACTATAAATATTAACTCGTGTTTAAGAAAAAGTTAAAGGATAAAGAACTCCTTTTTGGTTCTTCATTACAATTACTATTACAATTTAAAAAGAGCTATTTAATTTTTGCGCTAAACAAGTTATAATAAATCATTTCCAACGACAGTTATCACTACATTACACACACCCTTATAAAACAAAGTCCTGTGCCACGTCTGTCTGTTCGCGATAAACTCATAAACTACTGAACGGATTTTCATACGGTTTTCACCAGTAGATAAACTGATTCACGAGGAAGGTTTGGGTATATAATTTGTCAAGTTTTTTTTATTATCAGGGCGGGACAACGTCCGCCGGACCCGCTAGTTTGTAATATAACCTTTAGCAAAGATTCGTTTCAAATGACTTCCTTATTAGTATTTACACGATTTATCAAGAATTTAATTTATTAACAGCTTTTATAAATTCATTAGCAATCATTATCTTATTTATATGTTGCGTTCAGAGTTAAATAATTGTGGGGCTAATAGTAATAACCTTTGCATGTATTACGTAAAGGTTGTGAGCAATTGATTTTGTTAAATTAACATGTCTTAACGATTGTTCGCGTGATTTACTAATGAAGGGACTTTGCACCCTTTGAACCATTTTATATCAAACTCGCGGTTCCCACTCGAAAGTCAATCAACCTAAGTTGCTGGTGTATTCACTACAAATTTCGAATATTCTTTAACAACAGCTCTTCAAGTAACAACTGAAACAATGATGGGTCAATAGTAGCGTATTCGGAGATCTCGTCAATATGTGGATTCGAATCCTATAATAAACCTGACCTTTCGAAGAAGGAGGATATACTCATTAAACAATAGCTTTATAGTAGGGGTTTTTCTAATGCTCACCTGGCTACCATCCTCAAGTAAAAAATCTGACTCCAAGCACTTATAATTGTGTTCCGATAGCTGCACTTGATAACTAGTTATCTCTAGGCTTAGCATATAATGTGGTTAAACGTTAAAACCTACGAACTAAAAAAAAATGTTATATTTATTGACGACTAGCCTCTGCCCGCGACTTCGTCCGCGTGTAATAGTTACGTTGGGCTAACACTGGCACGCAGCGGAAACTTTCAAGAGAAGAAAACCCCGATTTTGAAATATTCTTCATTGGTGCTCCGCTCGTATTGGTCATAGCGTGATGATATATAGCCCATAACCTTCCTTGAGCTATATAACACTTAAATAATTTTTCAAATCGGGCCAGTAGTTCCTGAGATTACCCTCTACAACGTCACAAACTCACAAACTTTACCTCTCTATAATATTAGTATAGATAAGATCACTCAGCGATATACGTGAAATAAAAACGGATCTATAAAGAACATAAACCTACAAACCGTTGACATATAAAACCCAAGACACATCCAATAAAAATAGCGCTCAAACCGGCCGCAAAAACTCCCCAATATACGTACGTGGTTATAGTTATGCGATAAAATTATGATTTTGCAACTACAACCTTATCGGAATGAGTTAAAGTTGTTTTTACAAGGACGCAAGCGACGCGACACTATTTGAAATTACTGCATAATCCAAAATTATGCACTCATTTTTTGTGCCGGCTGTGAGACGTTAAGTGTGCATCTTGGGTTTTTATATATCAATGCTACAAACGGACTGGAACTTGTTCCGAATACGGTCGCCAGAAATATCATAATAACCCATACATTAAACAGTTAATATGCATTTTCGAAAGTGTCTAGCGCTTTTTAAAAAGTAGAATGTTAAGCATTCTTTCATCTCATCCACATATATTATATTTTTATATTTATTCATCACCATACCACGTTTCTAACTAAACTAATTAACTAAACGGTTTTACATCTCTCTAATTTTAAGGTTAGAGTAAGTATTAAGTTTTGCTTCTGTAATAATAATGTTCTGGCAGGATAAGTCGTCTTTGTTTAATTTCACCCTTACAATTGGTTTATAAAATCACTCAAGAAAATAAAACAATTATAGTTAATTAATACTATAACTTTTCTCAAAATAGACAGTTAAAATTGTTTCATATACTATTCCATTATCTTTCTCTTATTATCATAAATGTTTTTGTGAACGATTATTTGAATAAATGTAATATTCATATATACACTTTTTTATATTTGCTAGGTAAATGATTGCGTTGAATACGAAAAAATTAAAAGTATTTATTTACAAAAATGGTTATTACCGTAGTATTCGTAAAGGGAACGTTTGTTTGTTGTCAATGTCGTTCGTTACCAATGTCAGTCACGTGTTTGGAGTTAGCGTTTAAAATATCAGGTAATTGTAACAGACTATCTTGTGCCCTCGACTGATACACGCGACTTCGTTTGCGTTGCTTATTATCTTGAAACTTTTAATAACTTTATATTTAATGAAGATATGGTATTTTTTAGGTAAAAACCAACGGTCTTATTACAAAAACGAAAATGAACGGGTATAACGTGAGTTTTACTAAGTAGTGACTAAAGTTTAAAATCTAGTCGAAGTCATGTTTAAAATACTTTATTACAAATGCGTGTCCAAGCAACCTCTAGTTAAACATCTGATTAAAGTTTTTTATGCAAGCAACTCTGAATAACATTCGTTCAATTCGATCTCATCATTCAAAAACGTTCCATTACATACAAATGTTTTGCAAACAATTTTAATTTATGAATAATATTTTTGTTCAGGTCTTCATTAAGAATATTTACTTGTTATAAGTTAAATTGGTTATCATTATGGTGATATTTTAGTTAAAAGAGAATGCTGTAATTATTAAAATAAGCAATTTATATGATTTACTTATTACGTCAAATGCGAAAGGTAAGGAACAACATTATAATGACAGATTAAATACACTGTCAGATGTCAATAGTGTCAAATAGTAGTACTTATGATTTATATGTGAATGTCTAAAATTGTTTAATTTATTTACTTTTTTCAAATTATTTATACCCACGAAATCCATAATCTCCTATGAAATTTCTTTTGCCGGAATATAGAGACATAGTTAATTACAACAATAGAATAAGAACTGTCAACTTAGACAAGTGTTAGAGAAAATTAAAATTATGTCCATTTTTAAACAAGGGTAAGGCACTCTTTTGTGATGAAACTTTTTTTAAGTAAGAGTTCAATGCGTATTTAACTTTTTGTAATAACATTGTGTGTGTGTGTATAAGAAGTAAAATTAATAAAATTTAAAATATATCTATATTATCTTTATATATACATTATCTATATAAATATCTATAAATCATTTTTGTGTGATACGCGCACACTGATAGAACTTTATCGTTTTATTTATATTCAAAAAGTTCCAGGGAAATCACTTGTACTTTCTAGATTAAATCGTGCAGTATATTATTTTATTAATTATAATGTGTTTATAACATAGCCAATATAGATTAGCGTTATATAGTGCCTCCTTCCCCGGTTTTTGTTGTATAATATCTGAAAACTACGTTACAACTAATTCACCAGTTTCCCAATGAATATTCTGTTAAAGCCATGTAATTCAGACATAATTAAAACTTTCAGAACTAAAAGAATTGATACAAAATTATGTTGAAATAATTAAAGTTATGATATGAAATAAGATATAATTTTTGTTCCTTAGAAATTCAGTTGGTATCGGTTAGAATTCTATGACTACTGTCGGAAGCAAAATAATTATAGCCAAAAAGATGCCTAAAAGTGACTGTTGTGAATTAGACTAAACAAGAAATTAGACAATAAAAAAATACTGAGGTAGAAATCAGAAATTTGTCAAAATAATCTAACAATGTTTCGTGCCATAAAACTAACTGTACACTTTAACTTACTAATAGAAGGCTAACCAATTGTCAACTTTTTACTTGAAATTCTTGGAGTGATAGTAACTTAGATAGTGAAGTAATTTATAAAGAAGTCCAATCAACTGTCATTAGATACACGTAGAGTTGCCAACGTTTAGACTGAGTGTTTACCGATATATTCAATAAAAGTGAATTATTCATTTATTTGAATCTAATATCGTAAAAGTAGTTAGGAAACTTTCAAAAACAACCAATTTTTAGCATATGAAAAAAAAACATGAAAAATGTTTTCAAGGAAATAAAAACTTTAATATGAAAAATATTTTTTTCTTGTAAATATTTTTTTTTGTTATACAACGGATTAGATATGTTATTTTTCTTTAACAAACCCAAATACGCGCTCAAACTTTTAAATATTGTTTCGGTTTTTTTTGGCGGGATATTAGTCTGCCATATAGTAGTTTTTATATTTGGTATTCTATATTTTGTAATATTAGTGGTATTTTACGTAATATAGTTCAGTTATTGTGCATAAGTGCACTTCACTTATGTATGGATAATGGAAAGTTCTAGCAATATGACCACATCATGTCAAAACATTGAAATTATCAAGAGATAATTGTAATATTCTTATCTACTGGACAATGGCAGTAATAATCTAGAAGATTAGATTGCCAAATACAAAATGAAGAATATTTTAACGCACACCAACAAAAAATTGGGACGTAATTTAATTGAGATTTTTTTTTTCTTATTAAGGCACATTACTTTACGAGATAAATTATGCTATAATACAGAAAAAACACACGGTAGATTGATGATACTTTTTGGTATATATATTTTGTGTATGTTATAAAAGTTCTTTGTTTTATCACCAAAATTCATCGTAGCCCCGGTGAAGCTGTTAAGACCTTGCATGGTAAATAGCGTAGTCAGTTTGAAAAAAAAAAACAAAATTCATCATCATCATTACACTTATCCCACCTAAGTAGGGTCGGCACAACATGTATTCTTTTTCCACTCTCTCCTGTCAAATGTTTTTTTTTTTCGAACTGACTATGCTATTGACCTAGCAAGGTCTTAACAGCTTCACCGGACTAACTTGTCGTCATCTCAGTATTCACACCTTTCACGCACATATTATTTTTCACGCAGTCCATCCATACCTTTTTCGGTCTTCCTCTACTCGTATATCCGACCACAAACATACTCAACACCACCACCAAAAAATCACCAAAATTATGAGATTTTTTTTACCTTTGATCCTGATCTGTGCACGTCACCGTACAAGATCATTTAGAATAATTCTTTTATGTTATTATAATAGATTGGAAATATATGTTTTGTTTTGTTAGATTGTCTTCGTTGTAATTTTCATACTTCAAATAAGTACTTCCATTATCAATGACGACACTTTCTAAGGAATCTATTCGATAACCATTATATACTTATATAATTCCATTTTAAATGCCAATACCTTTCTCATTTGTACATCAACTTTTTGAGTGTACTGGCGACATTTAGATTGATAGTTAAATAGAACAGAACCTCCTTTTTATTAATATAAACTAAATATAATTGTATTTGAATTAAGAATGTCAAAACTCCTTTCATTAATCTCTAATCATTACATAATTATTGACTCTAACCAGTCTGAAATGGGTGTAACGTTACAGCAAGACGCTTGTTTTGCATATTAGAATGCATTATAGCCACGAGTTATAACTAGGCTACGGCTCACGTTACGTTACATCACTAAATAACAAATAAATCAGCAACTTTCATCAGGTTATTAGTTTAAATCAGTTATACAACTCTCAATATTATAACTGAGCATTTTTTATACTTATTGGATGCAAATACTAACAGATGCATATTTTTTGTGAATCATGTTTTATTTCTTGTAATTATACTATACGGTATGTCTATAATATTAAGCTTACGAAGTATACGATTAATTCTTCCGTCCCTTCATTGATCACAGTAATATTGGATTTAGTAAAATACCGACATAACGTAAATACTAGAAACAATAACAAACTGGTCACTCCATGTTTCAGGCTAACTAAGACCAGTAACATTTTTTTTCGGTAATAGTGTTAGATTTTATAATAAAGTCCCAAAGCACCTTACTGATTTGCCTGATAGTAAGTTCAAGTGTTAAGTCAAGCGGTTCTTAATACATAAAGGCTATTATAGGGTGGATAAATATGTGAACGGTCGTGACGTGTGGAAGTGACGCTTCTCTCTGTACATCCACCAAAGACGATTGTCTATTGTTGTAATAATTAAAAAGTATGTTATGTATAATGAAAAGATAAACCAGATCGAGTTTCTTGCCGGTTCTTCTCGATGGCTGTGTTGTTTTCCGAACCGGTGGTAGTTTTGACGTTCATAAATGCCTTCTCAGAGCCTAAATTGACCGAAGAGTATTTCAATTTTGATAATATGGCTTGAGCAAGAGCTTTAATTTATGTGCAAAAGGTTTGCTACCAAAACTCTAAATAGACTAGAATAAATATAAAGTTTGTTAGCGAAGCGGAAATTAAACAGACGACCTCCATCGTTTTAATCGGACATCTTAACCGCTAGACTAGTAAGGTAATTATCACGATTTTATTATTTCGTTCTTATCAGTAAACAGCGATTAAATTGATTGCGTGATAAGTTTATAATAAACATACGAATCAACATATTTTCACTTTAATATACGACGCATCATTGCGGTATTTAAGCATTCGATTTGTAAGCGTCACGCTGCAGTCACAACATGGTTAGGGTAAAAAGTAGGCCTAACTGTTTAGTAGTTAGAGAATTTTCTCCGAACGTCTCTACATTCCTTTGTAAGTACAACGGCCTTATGCCTTCGATTCTGATTTGCAACTCGTTTGGAAATCATTCATTATCGTATACGTACGAAGATTTCTATTTTTAGAAATTTCAAACAATATAACAGATAATCGTATAATTTGCGTAATCAATATTGGAAAAAAATTTTATTTATTTAACATTGATATACAAAACCCCAAGATGCACACTTAACGTCTCACAGGCGGCACACAAATATGAGTGCATCATTTTGGATTATGCACTCATTTCAAATAGTCTCGCGTCGCTATCGTCTTTGTAAAACAACTTTAAATCATTCAGGTAAGTTTGAATTTGCAAAGTCATAAGTTTATCGCATAACTATAACCACGTATGTATATTGGGGAGTCATTGCGGCCGGTTTTGAGCGCTACTTTTATTCGAGACTGTGCGTCTTGGGTTTTTATATGTTAATGGTTCATAACGATTTTTTGAATTTAATTCGCGACTCGAACTTCAAAATGTGAAGTAATATAGAAATGTGGCGTTACATTCCAAAATGAGAATTTTTTCTGTTCCTAATTATTTTACGTTGTTTTTCAAGATCTTCAAATTATTTACATTTAATATGTGAAGTTAAAAAAATTATTAAAAACCAAGGTAAAATTTGAACCTCGTTCTCAGTGTATAAAAACTGGAAATCTTAAAAAAATTAAACATGAACGAATAAAATTGGAGCTAGCTCATTCATATATATATATATATATATATATATATATATATATATATGGCTCACTTTATACGGACACAAACGTTGTTAAAGAAATAACTGCTTCGACATATCCCCGGATCTTTTACGTTCAAGTGCGAGGTTTATGGAACAAGTTTGTAGAATTTCTTAGAAAAATGACGTAACCTGCCTACGTTGTAGATTATTCTGTTACAGAAACTAAATGTGATAACTGCTATATATTATTTAAGAATGTTTTTTTTATACTATATAGGTTTTAACCACAATCTCATATGATTTTAAATAACGATGTGATCTAATTAAATCAAATGAAATGACATCAAAAATACTTTATTCAGTTTAGGCTTATGAACGTCATAACTACCACCGGTTCGGAAAACAACCCAGTCATCGAGAAGAACAGGCAAGAAACTCGATCGGTTACATCTTTTTAACATATACATATTTCGAATACATTATACGTTACAATATCGTTTTTAGTGGATGCACAGAGAGGAGTCACTTCCAGACATCACCGTCGTTCACATATTGATCCACTCTATAATAGCCTTTCGAAAAAAAAACTGCTTGACATGGCGCTTAAATTTACAATCCGGCAAATCGGTAATATGTTTTGGGACTTTATTGTAAGAAACTATTACTGGTTTTGCTAAGTCTGAAACATGGGACGATCAGTTTGTTGCCGTTTCTAGTATTTAGATCAAGCTGGTCCTTTACAAAATGCTAAACATGATGACACAACATACACACACACATAACAAACAAAAACACAGCAGTATAACATGATGTTAAACACGTTAATCTTCTAGAGGGACTGGCTCCCAAGTTCAGCTACGGGAAAACGCTGAAACTATTATTGGTTTCAGCATGAATGGGTCGGCTCGTCCGGGGTAGTACCACCCTCTCATAGAAAACCGACGTGAAGTAACAGTGCTTGCATTGTTGCGTTTCGTTCGGTCTGTGAGAGCGCTAGAGGCCCACCTCTCCCCCTCACTCCCTTTCCCCCAAACTGGCAACGCACTTTCGACTCCCTCGGTGTTGTTAGTGTCTATGGACGGTGGTGATCACTTAACATCAGGTGACCCACAAGTTCGTTTGCCAGTTATGACATAGAAAAAAAAACGCCCATGGGTGCTTTTCGGCAGATCCTAAAGGGTGGTAGCTGGCTAGGCGGACTTATGAAAATATGTCCTACCACCATTGTGTGGTGTCATGACGATAATTGCCTTCATCGAAAATACCGACTCAGTCAGAAGGATTCGAACTTATGATGGTCGACGTGGTGTCCGAATACACTATTAACTGAGCTGTTCGCTTCGTTCATTATAATATTTTATATACATGTCAAAGATACAACAACAGAACTGGGAATCATCTTTAAAAAAATGTTCTATCTAAATAAATTCTACAACTAATAATGTAATAATACTACAGCATACATAGTATAGAGTATTCATTCTTATCAATGTTAGATAACATTTCAAATGTTACTAAACTTTATCAAGCCCTGCCCAAACAGTATTAGTCTACCAGAAGACCAGTCTTTATTAATATTACAAACGCGAACGTGAGTTTGTTTGTTACGTTTTAACGATTTAACGAATCAAACTGTTTGTTAAGAGTAGGTACAGAGAGGTACAGAGTAATTTTATCTAGAAAAAAGTTCTATTCCTGAAGGATAGTGGACTATCTTTCTCTATCTTTATTAACGCCAGCGGAGCCGCTGGCAAAAGGTAGTATGCTATATCGAACTATAATAATTTATCTAAAATCGTTCATTGTTTAATTAACGTTAATTAAAATATATATCATTACATATTATAAAATAAAGTCCTCTGCCATGTCTCTCTGTCTGTTCGCGATAAACTTAAAAACTACTGAACGGATTTTCGAGCGGCTTCCACTAGTAGATAAAGTGATTCATGAGAAAGGTATATGATTTGTCAAGGGCTTTTTATGACCAAGTCTGGACAATGTCTGTTGGGCTCGCTAATAGTATGTTTAACGAACGAGTTTCTCCCAAACACACGGCGTTATACGCGATGCAAAATCAACAGTACGTAGATAAATCCTTTTGACGACTTGTCGACCTGTTTATTTTTATTAGATATATAGATGTAAATAATAACTTTGATATTTAGTAATATCTAGTATATTCAAAAAATATTTAATATAGTTTTAAAATACACATATTTCACTATGAGTCATGTAAACAAATATGTCGTGTTGGTGTCATTAAAACGTTCACCTTTTCAACGCCCCTTAATTACAAACTTCACAATAGGAAAGCGATAGCTGAAGTACTAAATATCAATTACAAAATGCCAAATTCAGATTATATACCAAGCATAGTAGATAACAAAGCAAACACAGTGCATCAACAAGGCTTCCTACAAATACGTATATAGAAAAGAGTGTATATTTTATTTTACGCTATAAGATAATCCGAAATAGCCCTTTTAGGTAGTTTTGTTATACCTTTGTTCTTGCGAAAAACTTATTTAAGGGGTAGATGTGCCATATTAATTGAAAGTGAAAAAAGAAAAATGAATTTAGTGAATTGAAGCGATGATGACTTGGTTGATAGCGTATGCAGACACCGCGTCGAAGGACGTAGTTTCCGAATTCTTGGAACTGAGTCTCAGCTGTCGGTGAAGGATTGTGATGGAACTATAGCATGTATGTAGGGCTTCTTCTAAGCCAACCTGGCTAGCTGTCACACGCAAGTCGAAAATTTGTCGCCAAGCATCTATTGATGTATTCCGGCGGTTACATTTGAGAGCCAGTTCTCTTTAAGGTTTAGCAAATTTACCATCTTTTTTTTATGTCAAAAGGCGGCAAACGAACAGGTAGGTCACCTGATGTTTAGTGATCACCACCGTCCATAGACACTAGCAACACCAGGGGAGTCGCAAGTGCGTTGCGAGCCTGTGTATGGGGGATGGTTCGGGACAGGGAAAGGAGGAGGGTTTCCGGCGCTCTCACTGCCCGAACGAAACGCAACAATGCAAGCACTGTTACTTCACGTCGGTTTTCTATGAGAGGGTGGTACTACCCCAGACGAGCCGACCCATTCATTCTGAAACTAGTAATAGCTACAGCATGGTTCTACCACCATAACACCACATAGACCACAGTGTCATTTAACATAGGATTGTAGTCACAGACTAAAAAAATATATACATATATACTTTGCAAATACGTTTAATGTAATTTAAATAACGAGTGAATAAATAGTCTCTAGTCAGTAGTAATCAGCTCAGTCCGTACGTAACCCAAGTTGCACCTTTCAAAAACTTCCAAAACCTGTTCTCCTATAGTGTTTCCGGCTTATCAGACGTAATCGTTCTTGTTGGCGAGCGCCGAACGCGACGTGAATTTTAAGGTTCGTTCTCTCCTTGTCGCTTATTAATCAATGTTTGCTTATACGCACTAAGCCAACGAAAACAATATATGTATATATATGTATGTATATAGCGACATTGACATGTCGCTATAGACAAAACTACTGAACGAATGACTATGACCATTTGATGCGGATTTTTTTGTAGTTACATCTACGATTTTGTAAGCCATTGACTCTTTGCCATTGTTTTAAACTAAATGTTTATTTCATGTACAGCGAAACAGGAGGTTATCAGCTGGTAGATAGTTGTAGGGGGTAATCTCAGGGACTACTGGTCCGATTTGAAAAATTCTTTCAGTATTCGAGAGCTCATTTATCGAAGGAAGGCTAGAGGTTATAATATCATCACGGTAAGACCAATAGGAGCGGAGCACTTATGAAGAATGTTTCAATATCGAGGACTTTTTCCTTTTGAGAGCTTCCGCTGCGTGTTAGTTAGCCTAAATTGACTGTTCGACGCGGACGAAGTCTTGCGCAGAAACCAGTATAATATACTCATAATAAAATTAACGTTCTGTTGTAAAGGAATTGTTATTTCTATTTGTTCTCGTTACTCTGGATACGGAAACAAGATCAAAGTTAAGGTTTTCAAAGGAAAATGGATATTTTATAAAATAAATACTTTAACTACGCTACGAATCTAATGAATATGCTAAGTATGATTAACCTTGAGTTTTAGCATGAATTGAAATTAGCATAACATTTTATGATAACTGCATTATGCTAAATACTTTATTGTGTACTATAATGGCGACCATGCGCAAATGGTACTTGTACAATTATTCTAAATATTACAATTTGTAGTCCGGTGAAGCTGTGAAGACCCGCCAGGTCAATAGCGTAGTCAGTTCGAGAAAAAAAAAACTAAATATTACAAACAATTTAGTCATGCTAGCAGTTTATATACTTAGTTATATAAGCTTGTCTGAACTTGATAAAAAATGTAAGTGACCTATATACACTTTTTTTTATGTCATAACTGGCAAAAGAAATTTGGGTTACCTGATGTTAGGTGATCACCACCGTCCATAGACACTAACAACACCAGGGGAGTCGAAAGTGCGTTGCCAGCCTGTGTTTGGGGGAAAGGGGGTGAGGGGGAGAGGAGAGGGGAAGGGAGATGGGCCTCCTGCGCTCGCACTGACCGAACGAAACGCAACAATGCAAACACTGTTACTTCACGTCGTTTTTCTATGAGAGGGTGGTACTACTCTAGACGAGCCGACCCATTATACCCATAATACTTAATACTTTTATGTTGTACATCATTTTAGTGTATTATTAGCTGCTCGTGCGGGTGTAGTAACGAAGAAAATAAGCTCAAATCTTTTCTTTACAGCACGACCATGTAATGATATAATATCGCAACTGACCGTCAATCTGTTAATATGTCTGAAGATTTCGCTACTGTGTTCTTCCTCACTAACACATTCGCTTCTTTATATGTAGATTCATTTGAATTGTTCACTTTCCGCTACAATTTTTCAAACTTTTTTATACAACTCTTCTTCTGACAGTTACACACAGAACAAACAAAGAATTAGTGAAATTAGTACAGCCGTTTTGAAGGGATGCGCTTACAGACATTCGGCAATTGATTTGTATTTACATAAATTGTCAATCAAGGTGGCAAAATCGTTATCAGAATCGATTTAATATTCTTGTTGGTTACAAATCGCATAGTGAATCGATTCTTTATTCTTTGGGCTGGTCGTTTCAACGCTAGTAGTTTGAACGCATGGAATACCTTGGTCTGTTTCTCAACACTGGTTTCACGCTCGATGGCCACTATTTAGTGCTATCCGGTTGCATGGTGGATTGTGGTCACACTTAGAACTAATGCATCGATTCGTATTGCAACACTCTATTGTTTTACTACACTGTAGTTCTAAATTATAATCCTGACAAAGATATTGGTATTATTTTTAGATTTAATATTTTCCTTCTTCTAAATGTAATATTTTCTGTCCGGTTTGTAATAAAAATTAATTATTATGTATATGAAAACATTAATAACCATACTTGTTTTTTGGTAACATGAGCAATGTGTCATCAATTCCGGTTATCATATGAATAAAAAACGTATTACCATAAATAATTTTCATATTAAATTGTTCGCACAAATTCAAAGAATAAAGAACTCGTTTATCTAGAACTGCGGTTCTCAACCCTTTTTACTCAACGACGCACTAACTCACTCTTGACAAATTCATGGCACTCTTACCTACATGTGAAATGTTTTGATAGTACAAAATACATTTAATAGGTCCTTGCGACACACCAATGTGTTGCGATACGGTGATTGAGAATTGCTGATTTAGGAGATACTGGCAATTTGATACCTCTCAAAAATATGAGTAATTAAAATCATTTACATTCGTGTACAAATGTCTTACCTGTTATTATTAACGAACAATATTTTATGTTCAGTGTAACAATCATGTCGATAGGATTTGTTTATTGATCTTGCAATCAATACATGTTCAAGTTAGGTAACATGCGCACGTTTGAAATATTGTATGTCTAAAGTAACGTAGGCGTTAAAAACTTACTTCATCATACGATAAATAGAACTCGAAGAGTCGTACATTGTCGCAATGATCATATTAAACCCATTATATCACTAGATGTGTTACATTTTGCTTTATTTTTATAAACATTTCCAATAATATACGGAATTTTGGTACTTGTAGCTAAAGTATCTAATTACGACATCTTATATACTAATACGTGAAGCCAAAACTTTGTACCCCTTTTTAAGCGAATTGCGCGAACGGATGAACTTGAAATTTTGCATAGTTAAAGTTTATATGGAGGAGAAATGCACAAAGCTATGTTTTATATAAAATGCATTACAAGCATATTAAATTAATTAAAATATACATTACTCACACTACTGCTTGTTTTTTACACAACACATACGCACATGTAAACGAAAAAGACATTTTGACATCCGTCATTTTACTGTTACGTATTGTATTACTGTTACGTTACGTTCCAATTACCTTTTCAATATTTTTACCATAACTGACGTTGCATGCCTTACATGCCCTTTGAAATCAACTGGTAAAATTGTATGTGAATTCTATAATAGTATAATATGTAAATTCATAATATACATTAGTACTTCTTTGATAAATAATTTATCTTTAGTAAATTTATGGAACCACTGAAATAATTATTAATCTCTTTGGTCTTATTTAATGTCAAAATGTTTAGATGACAGGACTGCTTTCACTTCATGGCACTTTGCTTCATGTTGTCATAACAGTAAATTAGTTCAAATTCAAGTTCCATTTTCATTTAGACATAGATTTTTTTAATGTTAATATAATTTTAAAAAAAGTGCCAAATAACTGAGTAGCCATGATGAAAAACTTTGATTATAGAAGTTATATATACCCTTTGACAAAAGAACCCTAAAAAGGTTCAAACTTTAAAAAATCAATGAACTATGGTCGAATGTCGACCACTAGGCGCCCACTAGTATGAATTAATTCTTCAAAAACAGTGTACATGCAAATGTTGTATCAAAACACCTTGCATCGGTAATGTATTATGAACACCACACTCTCAATTACCGACTCTAACTCTTACCACGAATAAAATAAGGTTTGATACACGATGTTCGTCACTGATCAAGAATTATCTACAAAGGTAATTTCTGAATATATAATATGGCTATTGCTAGTTGTCCGCTAAACGGATAATTAAAATAATTTAATCGTCCGATAACATCTATTTCTTGTTAAATTTATTTTATTCATCCGTTTAGCGGACGAATAGACACTTCGTTTACCTAAGGTTAAGTTGCCATACGGTAACATTTAATTTTTTAAAGGTAAAAATTTTGTAAAGGTAATTTTCCTCATTTTATGAATTAAAATGAATAATAAGTGGATATTTTCGTATTCAATCAACCGAGCTCGCCGACCGCTGCCGCGGCCGACTCGCGTTTTCCTTTTTCGCAAGTCTAACCTAACCGACACATAAAATTAATAATAAGTGGATACTTTCGTATGCGATCCAACGCATTTCGTATGATTTATCTGGTAATCCGAATAATCGGATGATTAAATTATTTTATTCATCCGTTTAGCGGACGAATAGACACTTTGATATTGATATATTGACCTTATTTTAATATATCTTCTATGTAGATTTTGGTAGTTCTCGTTTATCTGTATAGCTTATTCGATTTCACATAAAGCACCTAATGAATCTCATTCAGTGAAGTTTCATTGGAAATAATGAAAGTAGTTATTATTTATATTTTATTATATCAGTTTCTATGTAACATATGTACGTGTACATGTGTACACATGTGTTATGTACTATACTTACCATATTAAAACCATTTGTGCGTTACGAGTTTCATATAAGGTGTTAAGCAAAAAGTTATTCTAATGCCAACAAAATTCTACAGTTTTGTCTTTCAATATCGACAAGTTTGAGTACATTTATTTCATATTCTTTTCACTTTATTTGTTTTCACGGAACAGTGTCTCAAATTCGAGTATTATTTTAATACTACAGCTTCAAATGATTATCTGTAAAAACCATTCCTATGTCGCTTTTAAAGCTGTTCCTAGTTACAAATATAAGTCTTTTTTTTTATGTCATAGCTAGCAAACGAACTGTTGGATCACCTGATGTTAAGTGATCACCACCGTCCATAGACACTAACAAAACCTGGGGAGTCGAAAGTGCGTTGCCAGCCTGTGTTTGGGGGCTAGGGAGGGAGGGGGGAGAGGAGAAGTGGGCCTCCGGCGCTCTCACTAACCTAACGAAACGCAAGAATTCAAGCACTGTTACTTCACGTCGCTTTTCTATGAGAGGGTGTTACTACCCCGGTCGAGCCGACTCATTCATGCTGAAACAAATAATAGCTTCAGCGTGGCTCTACCACCTACAAGTACCAAATTATATCGCATTTTGTCGATTCTAAACTAATACAAACTAAATGCGCGCATTTCAATGCAACTGTTGCTCGATAACTCATAAATCAATATGAACCATTTCACACGTGCGATGTTGTATATGCAAATACAAATAAGTAACGCAAACTATAGAAATATATGCGTATATTATATACATATAGGTGTCAATATGAAACCGATCAAGGCAATATTTGTCACGATCTCGCTTTCAAAATAACTAAAATACCGACTGATATCACAATCATCCCAACATTGAAAGGTCGTATCGAATTGTAATATTTCGAATAGGCCTTCCGCGAAGCCGTGACTGCGGTATCAACACCAAAAACTGTTACAGCGATTCTAATAATTGCGTAAAACTATGCGAGACTAACGTCCTATGGGCTTTATCTTACCTTACTTGCGTGTTCAATCATTGTGTCAAAAGCAAATGTCTTTTGAAAGGTAAATCTTATGCAATTTTAGTTTAATAACGTAAATGAACGATCTGAACTGAAAATGAATCGTAATTTAAGTAAAACTTTTCATGTGAGGGCTTAGAAACACTGATCGGTAAACGTTTTGTGTGATGACGAGTGGTGGGGGTAAACACTGTGTCAGGTAGAGTGTTCAAAACACCGGTTCTCGCACGATCATCGAAGTTAAGCATCGTTGAGCGCGGTCAGTACTTGGATGGGTGATCGCCTTGGAGAACTGCTATTTTTAAAATTGAAATGTTTCCCTATTATACATAAGTTTCACTTCTCTCGTGTGTCTGTTCAATACACCCCGTTTATATTTATTTTTTCATAACCTAAAATACTGAATATATTACCTTATACATGTGTACGTTCTATTGAAAGTTTGTTAGCGTCTAATAATAATAAAGTGGCAGAAAAACCTTGACCTTCCCATAGACTTGTATTTGCGCAACCATCGACTTATCTCAAAGAAAACGTACGACAATTCGAAATCCTGGGAACATTTCGCGAAGCGTTCCCAAGCGGCTTTTGCAACATTTTACTACAATATGTGCCCGCACAGAACCAATTAAAATTTCTTACATTGTTCTATGTATTACAGTACCCGTGTAGATCTTACTGAGAGGCCAACGTGACGCAATGTGGAACCGATGAGTTCATTCTTAGACTAAGTTACTATGTTTGCCTTCGACGAGTATATTTTATTGTTTCATTGTTCATGGCATAGTAATTGCGATTTGTTCTTGTTATCTGTTAAAAATTGAAATTGATTGCTTTTTACTTGATAAAGTACGAGAAGGTAATATTTTTCAGAGGTTATTGGTCTAAGATTGTAGCATAACCATTGTTAATTTTAACTTTTAATTATTATAATAAAAATTGATTGCGATTTGAACATAGTATAGTAATACTATTGTTCTGTACATACTTTATAATGTTTTATCCTACAATTTGTGTTTTGAATTGAATTATTAATTTATTTTACGTAACACTAGCTTCCACTCTCGACTTTGCTATTAATTTAGAGTTAACCTTCCATCGGGAACAGCGTTTTCTTCTGGATAAAATGTACCTTATGTACTCCTCATAACGTGTATGCAAAATTTCATGATACACGGTTGTGTAGTAAAGGCGAGAAAGCGTAACAAACAGACTTATATTCGCATTTATAATATTAGTTACGATTTGCTTTGTAGATTAGCGAAATGTGCAGATTTTTTGCTATTAAAAGCGATATTTAAAATGTCATACGAATAGTAGGCATATTTGATACTAGCTGTTGTCATAACTTCATCTGCTTGGAACAGTTACTTTGAGCTAACTCTAACACGCCGCGAAAGCTCTCAAAAAAGAAAAAAGACGATTGATGATACTATGATGATACTTATACTCTTCCTCGATAAATGAGCTATCTAACACTGAAATAATTTTTCAAATCGGAATAGTATTTCCTGAGATTAGCGCGTTCAACCAAACGAAAAAACCTGCCTAGCATTATAATATGAGTATAGATTCACTGATGACTGAAGACTTTGCTGAGATTTTTTACTTAGACTTTTCGGATTCGAACGCCGACGTAAATATAAACTAGCCTCGCTACGGTAGTAAACTTTAATAACGAGCACGCGGGTGAAATCGCGGGTTTTATGCTAGCACACGGATGCCTTTTTTTATAGTAGCACGGCAAAATGACTGCACTATGCCTGATGGTAAGCAAAGTACAATCCAAAAACAATGGCGAGTGACACACTATCCATCGCCGGTCGCCGCTGTCATGCCGGCCTGCGAAATGTTGGATATGCACAGGCTGATCCCGAAACGCGACTCGCAGAAGCGAATCACTATTACGGGCATTTTCACCATATACATGGTGGTTGCGACCCAGTCAGGCTGTAAAACCCTACCACCCCGCAATAAAACCCTACCACCCCGCTTATGTGATAAGCATAATTCTTAGTTCTGTGTGTTAAATGTCTATGATTAATAAAAAGTATGCCTTTGTGGGAATATAATATGTTTATCTAAAATTGTATTTGATAATGTATTTATTAAAAACAAAACTTTAAAAGAACAAATTACATTTTCTTCAATAATAAACTTTTTGAAACAGTTTTTGTTCTGATATTTTAAATTATAGGTGTACTTGTATTACAGCTTATTTGTAAATTCAAACACGGAAACATATCTCAGTCACAACTTAACATTTAAACAAGAAGCGGTGAGACTAGCAACTAGCAACAATGTTCACAGCATTCCATACACCTTTAGAGTCATAGCATTTTATTATCTAAAGTGAATGTTGATATACCTTATGCACTGTGTTTACATCATTTACACGTTAACTTTATCTTGAATCATTCACATCGGTGTAACTTGACTTCATTCTCTAAACATAACTTACTTTGTGTTCTACAGTTTTACTATGTCTCTGTGTCTTATAGATTACCTATTTAAGTACTGTTATATTTTACTACTAAGCCCTTGTTTAGTATTACATAACTTTGGTTATATCGGCAAGTTATATTTATTAGGCGAATTTACGTAACACGGGTATATAATAGTAAAGCAGTCGGTCAAATGATACAATATAACATTTGGGTCAATGTATAATATATCTATGTTATATACATATAATAACAAAGTAAGTCTAACATGTCTGTACTTTTTTAGAATTGTTGCTGGTGTCCAGGAAAAAGTAATGGAAAAAATTTCAATCATTTTTAGAAATGTCTGTTTGCATGAACACGCATCACTGCTAAAGTACTGGGTTTACAATAATACCACAATAAATCATAAAGCATTTTTCCTTCGAGAATAATTTAGTCTTGGTTTCATTAAAATCGGTTCACCCTATCAAAAGTTATTGTAATTGTACTGACGACGCGCCGTAAGTACGAGAGAAATGTAGATAAGTAAATGGACTTAATACATTCCGATGACTTAATTAATCACTGTTTTTACATAAGGTTCCACGCGGACAAAGTCGCGGTCACAGCTTGTTTATACTAAAAGTTTAATACGATTTAATAGTATCTATGTTCTGTGGAAAACTATTATTATCTATTACTACATATTCATGACTTCGTTTCCTTTGTTTATGGCCTTAAAAATGTATGTTACTTCCCCTCTTCTGTGTATGAGCACCATACTGCATGCCCCAATTCTCCACGACAAGAAAACACGCATCCCTGGACGCGTAGTGTTTATAAAAATCATTACTTCTCATCGTTTCATTCTCATCTTTTTTATATTTAAGACTTGATCGCGAAATGAAAGATATATATGCTTACCGGGAAAATTTGAAACCTGGCTGAAAACCAGCGCCGTTCTGTAACTAACGTTACAAACGTTACGCTGACGCCAAGTCTCTTTGTCATAAGATTTATTTGTGTTTGAAGGTTTATTTTTATATATTTTTTGTAAACTTTATTACATTAAATATTTCTTTTCTTTTTTTCTTTCTTTCATAACATTTACTAGATTCCTATTAAATGAAGATGTCGTGGTAATTAGGTAAGATTAGAACCAAGTGTCTAAGAAATAAAACTGAAATTATCGGAATCTATCCAGTAGTTTTTGTGTTATGCACTCACAACGGCATTTTTTATAACTACTTCTTATAATAATATTTTTATTTATTTCTTTTTATTTCCTACAATCATGAAATTTTGTATACACGTTGTCAGAGGACAAAAAAGAACATTAGGTACATTTCACCCAGAAATGAAGTACTCTTGCCGATGGATATGACAAATCAACGTTAACGCGCGCGAAGCCGCGCATAAAAACTATTATTACATAAACTCAATTGAGACTAAAATCATCTTATAATAAAGTAATAAAAAACAAAAGCCATATGTTATAATAGCTGATAGTTTTTTGCGATCTTAATAGTATATGTAAGTAATGACTCGCAGCTATGTATAATTATATGCCAGCGTACATAATTCTTGTAACCGCATCAGATGGATGTTCGCGAAGGTTACCACGACCACTTTCTACCATGGGAAACTGCATTCATCAATGTTTACGTGTATTCCACGTTACTTTCTACTGAGACATTCACGTTATAGCTCTAACATGTTATAAAATTATTTGCTTACTATATAATATATATTAACTACATCTATTTAAAATGTAAGAAAATATTTATGTTTCTTCACATATAATTAATTACTTGGTGCTTCTTTTAAAATAACCTTTCGACAACTTATTATACGGAACCAGAGTTCAGTATAAAAATGATCTAGTTGAGATATTTATTAACCTTACTTGTTTACGTCTCTTTTTTTTCCTCGAACTGACTACGCTATTGACCTTGCAAGGTCTTAACAGCTTCACCGGACTACTAAGGCGAGCGCTTAAGGCACTCAGCCGATGTTGACGTCTCAATCTGTGATACCTTTATGAAGTGTTTATTATACCTAGTCTTGCCATAAATACTGAAACAGAAAAAAAATATTTTCTATTATAAAATAACATTTATTACTTTTACAGTGTATTGGTTTAGTACATAAATATAAAACAATCTAAAATATAAAAAGCTTATTCGAAGTGGTCTCCATTGGCTGCAATACAGTCCTTTAAACGTTGAGACCAGTTATCAATAGAAGCACGCACTCTTTCCATGGGAAAATTCTTTACTGCTAATCGTACGGATTGTTTTAGGGACTCCAAATTATCATGGCGTTTAGAATGATAATGAATATATATATATACATATGTATGATACAATATAATGAATAATCATATAAAAATGACAGATTCCAAATTCAAATGTAATATTTTGTTTATTTTTAATTGTAATATAAGTATAATATTATGTAAGTTTATTATATTAAAATCAGTTCACCAGGAAAAGAGATATCTAACAATTTCGACGTCTGCTAGGTTCATAGAAAAGGCAAAAGATGGCGCTATTAGTTGAGTTCTAGATGCTACAGACATCGGTGTCAGTTGCTTTGAGGTATTCTCCCGTGTGTAAAGTAGTGAAGCAAACTCTTAATTATAATACTTTAAATATTTAACGTAACTACGCTTACAAAGCTGTAGGTACCGCTTGTTTTTTAATAAAGGGACACATTTCACACACTGTTATTTACTTCAAAACTAAACGTAACTTGTGTTAAACGACATAGTCGAAATTTGAGACAAATTTCAAAATACCCTCTAGTTATTGTGTTTATTTTTTAATAAAAAAATTAATAAACAATGAATGAGTATTATTATCATTATAAATTATCAATTAATATACTAGTATTTTAAAGTAATTAACCATATCTGAATTATATGTAAATCTTCGTCACAACTACATAGTTTAATGTCGTATCTAGACCCAATTATCTGAAAACCAAAGATTAATGTTCAGGTTAATTTAGCGGAATACTTACACCATAAACACATTTTATAACAAATAAATAATACAGACGACAGCAAACTACAACTTAAAAGTTAAACTGTAAACGGTTAATTAAAACTCAAACTTTAAAAGGTTTGAACTATTTACAATTGTCACTATTAATAATTACAAATTTTCTATTTTGACACGTAATCCATTCTTATATAACGTTTTTCAATATTTGTTACCGCAACATTATTGTACTGTGTAATAATCATAAAGTAGATAACAATGAGGAAGAATGATTTTGAATTTGATTTACAAGATAGTAAAAACGTTATTACAGACCACATAACGGCCTCTAAGTAGTGGTGTATCGCTTGTAATGGCTGTTTAGAAATATTACGCATTCAGTTGTTTCTGTAAGAGTACGTTACCGCTTCAAAGAAAATGACATGTGATATTTATGGTTGAGAGAATTGTTCAGTATATTATGAATTTTAGGATAATTTTAAATCCTGAATATTAAAAATAAAAACAAAATATTCTCTTTGATATCGTTAGATTTTTAGTACAATGAGATACTATATATCGAATATTGAGTTTTGTGGAATTGTGGAAGAAAACCGAAATTTTTCGATTGAGAAAAATGTCGTGCAGGATTTTGGTGTCTTGTCACCTTAAACGAGCAATTCTTTTATGCATTTATAAATTTATTTCACGTGTCTCGAAAACGGCTCTAACGATTTCGATCAGATTTTGTATTTAGATATGGTTTTGCTTTTTAAGTTTATGTCTATAGGGCTCTTCTCTGAAAAAACGCTATTAAATAAACTAATATTTTTATAACTCATTATTTAATACTATATCGTAAATATTAGTGGTTACTTGCATTGTTGCCATTGGATGAGGACTTACTAATATGTCAACATTTTGCGAGATGGTGCTATATATGATATGAGAATACTAATACGTTTATACTTACATTCAGTAAGAACGATGTTAACTAACCATACACATACGTAGCTCGGCCGCACAGGTTCTTTCTTACGTTGTGTCGTCCTGACTTAATAATGCACCTAACCTTTTACAAAGTTTCAAGCAGTACAAGTGGCTACCCCATACACGAGGGACAATGGACATCCAAGTCACTACATAAATTATCTCTATAATCTATCTAAATAATCGCTATCCCTATACTTATTGAGAAAAGTAGCGATTCCACGGTCTCTTCCCTTTTTGAATATCAATTTCGAAAAGTTATTTCTTATATGTTTTGTTATCAGAACATGGCGTTGTTTTTTGGATCCATTGTTATTTATTCTCGATTAACAAGATTTTGGCGACGAGATGTAAAACCATACTCTAGTAATATTTCATTAAAATATATAGCTTATTCTAAAGATTACATAGATTGTGTGTAGTCTGTATATTCAGGTCAATATACCTATTAATTTTAAAACACAATCATCTGTACATCATTGTGAAAGGTTCAATGTATCTGTACTTAGTCATTATGTTTACCAAAGTTCAATAGTTTTGTTGTAATTCTTACCGTAAAACAGTGAAAATTGACTTTTTTGAGAGCGCTTCCTTAAGGTATACAATTCCGTTGTACATTAATTTGATCTACCTCATAAGGTTTGGCAGCGTTTGCGATTTAAGCGCACAATAATATGTTTGTTATGACATCACATTACAAATCTTTCAATTGTCCGACTTTTCTATACTATAATATGTATGTATTATACATATAAAACTTCCTCTTGAATCACTATATCTATAATAAACACTTAATTTTACAACTAGATGAACATATGTTTATTGTAAACATAAATCATTAAAATCTTGTATACAACCTACGTAGTACCGCTCTATACATCTATAGCTCGCAGCTATTAGTTCTGACTTGCAGCGCTAGAATCGCTGATTTGAAAAAGTCGAGTAATATCTCTATTTATATAACGTACTTTATAGCTAACTCAACTGTAGGAATGCTGGAACATGAGGCGTTCTAAATTACCTCTCATTATTATTTGTGTTCACTTAAAACTGTGGTTTTTTTGGGATTCAATATTGAGCTATAGGCTACTTCATACCAATGTCCATACCAAATGGCTACTTTAATTTAAAAAATATAATCACTTCTACAAAAAGTTTATCATTACGATCTAATCTCGTTCCAATGTTAAATCACTCGGTACCGATTTACGATTTTGTTTTGTCTTTTTCTTTATTATTAACTTAATATTATAATGATCGTAAAAGAAATAACAAATCGGGTGAACGATTATTTTTATATAAACCTTACATATAACTTCTGTTAAGACATTGAAATGATTTTGGTTCCAAATATTCGTTTGTATCAAAACTCACATGATACCGTTAAGAGCATATTATAAACGAGAGTTTGTGCGGACGGATGGTGTTGTACACTTTCAGGCAAAACTATTTAACGGATTGTGATGACACTTTACAGTAATGCCTATAGTAATACTATTTTAATTGACCAAAATATAACGGTGAGTACCAAGTAAATCGGAAAAATTCTGTTATTGTGACGTGTGCTGCGTAACACCGGTGTTACACGAAGATAATCATATCATTGTAGCCCGGTGAAGCTGTTAAGACCTATAGGTCTATAGCGTAGTCATTTCGAGACAAAAGGAAACCATGTCATAATTTAAAAAGAATACAAACACAGACAAAGACGCGGGCGGCCATTAATAATTCTAAACATTTCCTTCTATCTGTTTCGTATCCATATCACTATGTTTTTAATATGTGGGTTAATTTTATTTTTCTTTTATTATAGTTTTAATATTACTTCTTAACTCCGAAACCTTTTGGTTGCTTTAAGTTTACTCTGCTAAGTTTCATTTTTTATTCCTACGTAGTGAGGTCTAATTATAATCTACGAGGTTATATATATACCAATAAAAGCTTGTATAAAAATAGTTGAGCCGTTTCAAAGATTAATTTGGAGAAATAAAAAAATACTCCAACTTTATTTAGTATCTAAAAGGTGCGAGACTTTGAATATAATTTTTTTTTTTTAATAACAAAAACAATTTTATAAATAACGACTATATTTAATCACAAGTTCCTACTATTTGTAATTGTTGGACATATGTATATATGTATGTGTAAATATGTGGGTATTAAATTTTTACATGCATGTTTATAATAATGATTGAATAGTTGATGGTGGTAGAGCCACGCTGAAACTATTATTGATTTCAGCATGAATGGGTCGGCTCGCCCGGGGTAGTACCACCCTCTCATAGAAAACCGACGTGAAGTAACAGTGCTTGCATTGTTGCGTTTCGCTCGGTCAGTGAGAGCGCCGGAGACCCATCTCCCCTCCCCTCTCCTCTCCCTTTCCCTCCTCTAACCTTTCCCTCCGAAAGATGGCAACGCACTTGCGACTCCTCTGGGGTTGTTAGTGTCCATGGATGGTGGTGATCACTTAACAGCAGGTGACCCACATGTTCGTTTGCCACCTATGACATAAAAAAAAAAAAAAAGTATAACAACGTAGCGTAAAATAGCTTGTAGGGAGAATTTAAACCATGGAACTCTAAAATTCAATAAGAAACATATATTAAATGAGATACTCGTATAGGTAGGCTTATGACAGTCTAAGACAAAGTAAGCACCAAACTATAATCCAGGGTGTTCCGTAGCGTAATTTTTTAAAGTCTGGCTTTTTATTTTTGTAGTTGCTTTTACGTTTCATCGAATTTTAAATAACAACGGGACTTAATAAGTTTTCATAAACACGAGCGAAGCCGCGAACATAACCAGTATAGTATAAACTTTTGATTACTAACGTGATATAACGTTATAGTGCTAATATAATAGATCGTGCTATATCAAATCAACACATCACTCAATGTAACATCTGTAGCAACATTATCAATCATATGGAAGTGTTTCAGTCGACACAATAGCAGACCGTGCAACAGTTTCGCATGTGAATGCAGATTTCTAAACAACACGTGGTAAATAGAGTGATAACGTAATGTTTGCTCTTGATAATTGAAATTCTGGTTATTTACAAACGGTATTTGGTTCAGTGACATACAAAAAATGAAACTATTTTTTTTTTTTTATGTCATAGGTGGCAAACGAACAGGTGGGTCACCTGCTGTTAATTGATCACCACCATCCATGCACACTACCAGAGGAGTCGTAAGTGCGTTGCCATCTTTCGGAGGGAAGGGTTAGGGGAGGGAAAAGGAGAGGAGAGAGGAGAGGGGAGGGGAGATGGGTCTCCGGCGCTCTCACTGACCGAACGAAACGCAACAATGCAAGCACTGTTACTTCACGTCGGTTTTCTATGAGAGGGTGGTACTACCCCGGGCGAGCCGACCCATTCATGCTGAAACCAATAATAGTTTCAGCGTGGCTCTACCACCACAATTTTTAAAGTTTTACCATCTGTTTCGGTATTTTTTCAGTATCCACATCTCTCACACATATGTGATATAGACCAGAAGATTACGTTACTAATTTGCCCAAATATCATCGATATATATTGAATAATGAGTACAAAATAAGAGATTAGCCCATGTCTAATTTCTGGATTAAAATGTATGAATACTTCTAATATAGATAAATAATTATAGAAATGGAAATATTATCGTACCTCTATTTAAAACTTTATGTAGGTGGTAAGAGCTACGCTGAAACTATTACTGATTTCAGCATGAACGGGAACTCGCCCGGGGTAGTACCACCCTCTCATAGAAACACCGAAGCGACATGAAGTAACAGTGCTTGCATTATTGCGTTTCGTTGGGTCAGTGCGAGCGCCGGATACGCCCCAAACACAGGCTGGCAACGCACTTGCAACTTCCCTGGTGTTGCTAGTGTCTATGAACGACGGTGATCACTTAACATCAGTGTCCCATCTGTTAGTTTGCCTCCTATGGTATAAAATAAACGTTTTCAAGCAAAAATCTTGAACTCAATTGAATTTATTATACGTTTTTATGTTTTGCATACAATTCACGAGTATCATCTCTTTAACATATATTATAACTAGCGGGCCCGGCGGATGTTGTCCCGCCCTCATAAAAAAAAACCGTGACAAATTATATACCTAAACCTTTCTCATTAATCACTTTATGTAGTGGCGAAAAGTGCATGAAAATCCGTTCAGTTGATTTTGAGTTTATCGCGAACAGACAGACAGACGGACAGATCTGCCAGAGGAATTTCGAAGTTATACTTCTTTTGGCGCGTTAGGGAAAAATGATGAGAGTAAATTTTTACGATGCGCACGCACACCGTCACGAAAAACCGACACCCTGAAGTTAGCTATAGTCAACATTTTGTTTCTTTGTATTTGTTGTTTGTATTTCTTTCTATTAAAACATTCAGTGTATTAAATACCTTTTTCTATTGTTATTGTCGTTTTTTCTACAAACGTAGAATAAGGCGAAAGATACATTTTTTGAAAAGATTTTTATCTTGTTACGCCAAAGAAGTCTAACTTCTAACGCGTGTACATAAGTACACACACTTCTTTTATATGTAATGATAATAAATGTCTTTCTTTTTGATAGTTCTAGTGTCCTATCAATTTGCGTATAACATAGATTTTTTGTGTACAAAAATTAATATGTATCAATTAAGCCGTTTTCACTTAAACCTTGACATACGAAATTAGGTTTAGAGTCATTTTTATGGTCTTTAGCATTTATAACAGACATCTATCACAACATTCCAAAAAAAAAATAGTATACATACATAACAACCGATTTATTACTATAAATGAAGATAATATGATATATATTATAACTGTAATAATTGATAATTCAGAAGCACACACATATTGCGGATGTTACAAGTTCTCCACAAACTTTTTGTATAAAAATCTTGTTTGGATACAGTTATGTTAACGTTTTCGGCTTTCCACGGTTGTTCTATGGGCAACCACCCGTAGACTTGTTCCACTCTGCCGGTCATCCGACGCGATACCTATCCTTCGAGTAGTATTTTAGTTTTTATTTGATTATATAAAACAAAACGACATTTATATTGATTAAGATAAGCGAAATGTCAACTTACGCATATAGAAACAAGTTTTCAAATCGTAAATTCAATGTCAACAGAGTCAACAATTTATTTTAGTGTTTTCTAATTACATAAAACAACTAAACTTTAAAATTATATTATCAAGAGAGCTATAAATACTATATCAAACGAATTTATATGCTTAGACATAATAAATGACCTCATGTATTCATTATGTTATGATTTTTCCGGTAGATTAATGTACTGTTCGCCTACTGGTCGAAACTCGACCATAATTATTATTGAAAATTGTCCGAAAATACATAAATGGAATGATTAAGCGGTTACAAAATTAATTTGAGATTTCAATGCAATTTAAACTAACTTAAGGAATGTCGTTAATTGACAACATACAATCTGATTAAATATATACAAAGACATGTAAAGAAACTGTTTTCTGAATATTTTTCTTGTTAATAGTAAAGCTCGTAATACTAAATTAAAAAAAAATCGGTTGGCAAACAGAGGAGGTAAAGGTGTCGCTGTTGTTGTTGTAGTCTTCGCGTATTCATATAAATAGGGAATTCTTTGCGAATTACAGATTGTCCAGATCTTGGATTCAGTCGTTCGAAATAAAAATGTGACCTACTGTTTGTTCTATTGGTTGCAAAAAATTTGAAATTTTGAAAAAGAATAGTCATATTAGTTAAAGGTTTGATAAAGTGCATAGATTTGTCACAGTAAATTTTGCAATAGATTTTTTTATATTCCCCTATTTTCTTCTAAAGTCAAAGTTGAATAATTGTAATAATGAGACTCCTAGAGACCTTGAATGTGTGTATATCGAACACTTGGTGTATGTTTTAATAAGTCAAATATGGCTATAAAAATAGTAAATTAAAATATAAATCATACTTTGCTAAATATCCTAATACCTATAGCTTATCAAATAGCAATTATTTCGACAATCCTCCTTGCAACGTATTTAAGAACTGTGTATTAAGACTATATTCAAAAAACAGACGGTGCCAGCGCGGCACCGATGTGTTGCTAATAATAGATTAATGTGTAAGACTGTGTTCTATACGGCATAAATAAAATGTATCAAAAAATCTAAATTAAATTCATAATATACTTATAAGATTATTAATTAAATACATGTGTATATAGCAGCGAGCCTGGCCGACGTTGTCCTGCCTCGATAATTAAAAACTCCTAAAATTCAACCGCAGAATCACCTACCGGGTTTAATTCTAAATCTAAACTATTCTTGTATCCACCCTTCGATCAACAATTCGAAGTGTCCACCTGAACACACACAAAAAATTCATCCAAATCTGTCCAACCGTTTAAGAGGAGTTCAGTCACATATACACGGAGAGAAGAATTATGCGTATAACGATTTCTACTATTTTTCTATATCGATATTATGACACTGATGCGATTAATTGGTTGAAATATTAAGTTCGATGAAAAATCCTCATGGAATTAGGCCATGGTCATTCAAATTGTTTATTTATCGCATTAACATTTTGCATAACGATTGTCTATAAATAGATATTAGGATATTACATAGAGTCGTTATCGTTTCAATGAAGGATTCCCGATAGTGAATTATAATATAAAATCCAATGTATTGTTATGAAAACGTTATAGCGATCGGTACACTCTAAATCTAAAATTGCTTTACAATGTAACTAACTATGATTATATGTTCATAGATTTATTTATTATGATTATTAATAAATATAAATAGTCAAATTTGTATAATTGATACTTCTGTAATTTTTATATTGCTTGGCATATCTTGTATTTTATATATTCACGCCGCAATGGCCCTAGTTTATTGGCAACAAGCAACCCCTGTAACTCAAAGTAATTCTGTCTTTCTGTTTGTAGCCTTCTCATGGCACAACCTCTGAATCGATCGCATTGAAATTCATTATAAATGTAGGGATATTCGCTTATTTTCATTTTGAATATACCGAAAAACTTGGAGATGAAGTAACGGAGATTAGCTGATTTTTTGTTATAGGTAATTAAACGAAAAATTAACGCCAAATATAGATATCGCTCAACCTTTATCTTCATCTTCTTAACTCTGAAGTTGTTATAAGTAGCTACAAATAAAACAAAATATAAATGAAACATTTATAAATAAAACAAATAAATGTCTGCAATATAAATAAATCAGCCTTCTTTCATACATTATGACATTTTAACCATACCCACGCAAAAATATTTGTATTGCAACTTTTTTTTATGTCAAAAGGCGGCAAACGAACAAATGAGTCATCTGATGTAAGGTGCTGACCCCCATCCATAGACACTAGCAACACCAAGGGAGTCGCAAGTGCGTTGCCAGCCTGTGTATGGGGGAGGGGTAGGGAAAAGAGGTGGGCCTCCGGCACTCTCACTGACCGAACGAAACGCAACAATGCAAACATAGTTACTTCACGTCGGTGTTCTGCGAGAGGGTGGTACTACCCCGGACGAGTCGACCCATTCATGCTGAAACTAGTAATAGCTACAGCTAATACAGAATACAGAAATACTTCAGAGTGAAGTAGAAGTTTGGCGATATCTATTCCTATATTTATTAAACGTCTACTCATTTATTATTAATGTTTTGTTAACATATAATTTGAGTCTAAAACAGGACCGTTTAAATCATGTAAGTTAATATAATTGTGCTATAAATATATGTAATTACAATATTGCAGCCACTAGGCCGTATACAGCCTGTAACTTCGTGCTTTATCGTATTCTCAGTGAAGAAGTCACATTTAAATATTAAAATTCATGCTGTATATAGTTTCGATAATCGTAATAATTACTACGTTTTATTGCAGAAGTAGTCACTTTCAGTGTAAGTTGTCTACCTTTTGTTCGCCTGAATTTGATAAACTTCAACTGATCTATCACTGAACTGATACACAATTCTCGCCAATCTTTTTGGCCTCTTTCAATATTGCCGTTAATTCGGGCTTGTGTATAATATCGTCAAAAGTTTAATATAAAACAAAGTTTAAATATGATTACAGAAAGCTAATATTGGCATTTATGTATGGTTAAGTTGTTTCAATGTTATATAGTATAATAAGTATTTATATCTAAAGTTGTATTCTGTGCAACTATATTCAGAGCGGTCAAAAAGTTTGACGCGAAATATAACTAAATTTGTTTTTTATTATATTAGTCCTAAGCACATTACTGATTTGCCGGATAGTGAGTTTAAGCACTATGTCAAGTTTTAATGTCTAAAGCCTATTATAGTGTGGATCAATGAACGATGGTGACGTCTAGAAAGGACGCCCCTCTCTGTGCATCCATAAAAACGAATATTTTTCTCTATCGCTTCTTCGCCGGTTCTTCTCTATCGCTGGGTTGTTTTCCGAACCGGTGGTAGCTTTGATATCAATAAGCACCTTCTCAGAGCTTAAACTGAATAAAGTATATTTTGATTTATTCCTAAATAATATTAGGATCAGGGATACAGAAAAGTACACAGAATACATTTCATCCACAAAAACTGCTGTTTCCGAAAGATAGGTCAAATGTACATTAGCGCGAACGATGCCGTGGGCAATAATTAGTTTTACTGTAATTCGTCAATAGGTGGCGTTAGAATACACCAACATGCGTACCGCACACCGATCGTCATGAAAGTTGGTAAATTTGTAGTTATTTGAAGTAGTCCGGTGAAGCTATTAAGACCTTGCAAGGCCAATAGCGTAGTCAGCTCGAAAAAAAAAAAGTAGTTATTTGAGCATGACAATATTTGCACAGTATAATACATCCTAACTGACTAATTATAAATGCGAATATGAGTTCGTTTATTTGTTACGCTTTGAAGTCTTAATTACTCATCGGAACGTCATTACATTTTACATGCACGTTGTCAGGAGTATAAAGAAGACTATAGCGTACCTTGAATATCTAGAAATAAAAAAATGTTGTTCCAGAGGGAAACATCAAATCTACGCTCACTCGAGCAAAACCGTAGGCGAAACTATCTATTAGATCAAATAGTGATACAAAATATTATATAATTTAAGTTATTTTGGGTTTTATTTTATCCATGTGTAGTTTTTGTTTTAATAATAAAAAATAAAAAAGTAAAAAAAAAATTATATATAAATATGAATATTAATAAGAATACCCATACATACATAAATAATCATTTCATTTTTATTGATTTCATTATTGTAAGGTAGTAATAACTAGACGTTACGTTTTCTTAATAATGTGAACCTAGATAAGGTATCTTTCTTTTGTTAGAGCATTTTTTTACTACCCAATAAAAAAATTAAAAATTATACTATAACTATAGTAACAAATAATAAATACGTGCGGAGTCAAGAACACAACTAAACGTTTATAAATACTCTTCAATGAATTTCATGAATTTAAAATCCTTTTAATGGCCATCTCGTTGTTTAGTAATGTCATTTAAACAGCTGTATATATTGAATACTGAAAATAATACCCCTCCATATACTTTGTAACAATAGTCGTTTATAAGTGTTCATGTTATTTTGGTATACATATTTTATAGTAGCACGGCAAAATCACTGCACTGAGCCTGATAGTAAGCCCAGTACAATCTAAAAACAATGGCGACCACCGAGTGACACAGTATCCAATGTATCCATCGCCGGTCGCCGCTGTCATGCCGGCCTGCGAAAAGCTGGATATGTATAGGCTGATCCCGAAACGCGACCCGCAAAAGCGAATCACTATGACCGGCTTTTTCGCCATATACATGGTATCGCTATTGCCTCGTTCGTTATTTAGCAGGGTGCACCACGTGCAGGTGAGGTTAGCTTGGATGTCTCAAGTCTTCGATGTTAATCGACACCCCTTACACCCCAATATATGTATATACCCTAATATAGGTATTCCGCGTGATAAAATGTCGTTGTTTCCTATAGGTTAAACACATCATTAAATATTACTAAAATTATAGGTATCGACTTATTTTACTTGTCCGCTTTACACGGAATACCGAACATAAAACATAGCTTAAATAAAACTTAAAAGTATACCGAAATTAAAACAGTTTTGGTAGGTATTTTAATTTATTGATATTCCAATAGACTCGTATGATACATTACTATAGAACTGTATTCTTTACTAGCTGACCTGTGCCCACTTCGTTGGGCGGTAATAGGCATTATCAAGCTACAACTTTTCTCTAGAACTCAATCATATATCATATATCATCCTTAAGGCAGCGTTCGTAAGAAATGTTTTCGTTCGAACATTTTTTCTCAGACTCCCCAGATATTACTATAATATAATATAATTAGTTACTAGCTTCTGCCCGCGACTTTGTACGCGTAGAATAGTTATTTTGGGCTAAGACGCAGCGGAAGTTCTCAAAAGGAAAAAATACCCCGATTTTAAAACATTTTCATTGTTGCTCCGCCCCCTATTGGTCTTGATGATATATAGCGTATGATACTCACAAATAACGTGGTTTTCTATTGGTAAAAGAATTTTAAAAATCGGTTTAGTAGTGCCCGAGATTACCCCATACAACGTCACAAACTCACAAACTTTACCTCTTTATAATATTAGAATAGATAAGCCAGGTTATAATATAAATGAGCTCAAATAATCGATTTTTATATTCAATCGGAAAGTATATCTATAAATAAACAATTAGCCTTGAAAAATTAAGGACACAAAGTGAACTGAAGTATGTTTAAACTGTAAATGCAAATTTCAAATTTAACTAAAGATGTGATTTTTTTTTATCTGAATAATTTTATTACAAGATCAAACTGTCATTTATACTAGTAAATTTGTAGTTTTGACTGCACTTTTTTAAATTATATGATTTATCTTATTAAAGACTAGCTTCTGCCCGCGACTTCGCCTGCTTTTTTCTTCTTTTTTTCGAATTGACTACGCTATTGACCTAGCAAGGTCTTAACAATTAAAAAGTAAGTAATTAAATTTTTCGCGAAAATCAATAAGTACAGACACGTTAGGTTTATGTTCTTGTTATATGTATAAGTTAATTAATATAGTTAACAATAAGTTTAAAACTCAATTACACCACTATTTATTCGAAAAAAGGGAGGCAGAGTGTTCGTGATTTTGCGGTTTATATTTATAATGAAATTTTGCTGTGTGTATACACTTTTATTACTATCTTTGTCACTTTACATATTTGTATGTATGTATGTATATTTATGTTATATATGTCTTTATTTTATTATAATATTGTATACATTTATTTATCCATTTTCTTTATTATATGCACTACCTACAAAAGTTTTTGCTTAACATCAATACCGCTGGTTAGCTGGAAGAAAATCCATTATGGCATTAAGCTCGCCAGTGTACAAATCAAAAGTGCAATAAAGAACTCATTCATACATACTCGTACATTTACAAATTTAAAAAAAATTGCTATTTGCTATAGACCCCTATATAATGTCTCAATTGGTAGGATGGATACATGAATAGATGATATTCATATATATGACGAAAATAATAATACTTTAAAAAAATGGAAAAAAAAAATGACTTTCACTGGACTTTAATGAAATTTTGTACATGAAATGTGTATGTAATTCAGAAACTGATACGCTATAAAGATTATTACGACATATATGATACAGATATGACATTTTTAAATTTTGTAATAATTAAAAAATAAAAGTTTGTTAATATCTCACCCGAATAAAAAAAGGTACACGAAAAATTTTTCGCGCGATTTGATTTGACACTTATTAAAAATAACATAGTACCCATAAAAATAAAATAACGAATCGCAAATAAATAGTGCATAAAAACTCACACGAAACCACGGGCACAGCTATTCCTTACTAATGCAAATATAAGATTCCTTGTTTCACGTCTACAATACTTTACCGTTCATCATGTAATCGTGCACACATGTTGTCAAGTCCTGTTCCTTGAAAAAAGTCCGGTAACCTTTAGGGATAGGCCAGATCTTCATTAATGCAAGCGAAGCCGGTAGTAAAAGCTAGTAAACTATAGAATTAAATGACATTGTTTCGTATAAACATTTACTCAATGTATTAAATGTATTAATTTTATTGGTTTCTGTTATAAAGAATCTTTTTTTTTTTCAAACATATCAAATGTACAGTTTAGCAAATTTGTGAAATCAATTGTAACATTTATGATAAACTTACATTTACAAGTACTAATAATTATTAACCAATGGCAGACCTCAATTTTCACAGAAAGTAAATACTCTCTTTTGGAATCTTACTCAACAAAATGCATTGACCCACTTATTATATTCGATATTATAAATTGGTACAAATGAAATGAAGGTATATCTGTGTCGCACTTGTTTAATGTTTTCTAAAACATGTAGGTTAACAATGAGTGAAATGTGTTCAACCATGTTCACGGCACGGAACGTCACTTGAGCTGCTACGGGCGCTATTAAAAATTATTTCTTAAGAGTGTCGAAACTACTAGATACACTTAATCTTTGCCGTATTATATTTATTAAAAATGTAAATAAACACACACACACACACAAACACTCGCTTTTACTCATAGCTTTGCTCGTGTCAATGCAGATTTGATTTTATTTCACTTCCATTTATTATATTAGTAAGGATAGTATTCAGCAATTTGAAACGTATTTAAAAATAAAAATTTAATTTCATATTCTTTAAAGTTATTTCTTTATTATATTTGTCGTTTAGACTACACCTATAAATAAAGCAGTTAAGGCTCAGTTCTAGTGTGCTTGAAAATTGTGATCTGCTAACAGTTGGTAACCCTGTATTATGTCGTCTAATTCACTTGGTCTTATGACCTTCTCTAACTACAATAATTAGTCAATACTGCGTCAAATGTTCGTTATACTTGCATTATATGATGGTTGAATTATAGTATAGTTTTAATGTACAACATTTTTGGTGTCTGTTATTGGATTAAATTTGAAAGTATAATGTTACGTTTTAAGACTGATATTGATCTTTAAAGGTCAACTTTTTATAATACTACTTAAAAAAGTATCGATACTAGATAAAAATCCTTCGAGATTGTTGTTCTAATGTGACTGCATAATATATTGTCATGAATATATATCTTAAAAAATATTACGTAAATATATGTGGTACTGTTCCACTCAACATATTTAAACACTTGTCGAAACCTTGAACAGTTTAGTCGTGTATTGATTGGCCACGAAAATATACGTATTTAGATATATTTACAAGATGGTTGATAAAAGTGTGTGTGTTAATCATTCAAATAGTGTTATAAGAAAAAAAGAACATGAAATATCATGTTGGAATTGTTTAACAATTGAAGATTATGATCGAGACGATAAACCTGCTATCTTAAGCGAAATTAGAAAACAAAATAGACAAAAATATAGATTGTATTCATTTATTACATCTGAATTAAACAAGCCAAAGACCGTTCCTTTGTCACAAAAAGTAAGTAAACATTACTCATTGGGTAAACAATTAGAAAATGAAATAGTAAAAAACTCTAATAACCACAAAACACTTGAAACATCAAATGAAGACAAAAACAATATCTTAAATGTAAGAAATAAATTAAATGAAAAGCAGACAATATTAAACGAATGTGTTGGAAGTGTAGTAATTGTGCAAAAAGCTCAATTAGAAACGTCAATACCAAAATTAAAACGTGAAGTTCATGAAAGTGGTTCAAATAAAAAATCTAAATTTTCTAAAACAGAAGACGATGTCGAAAATATTATAAGAGGTTTACAAAATATATCGTTAGACAACAAACAGCGTATTCCATTAAATGTTGAAACTAGGTCCACAAGCTCAAAATCGTTACTCACAGAGCCAGTAGTTGAAAACGAAACCACTGAACCTGAACTTACAATTAATAGATCAGAATCTGTTGGAATTTCATATTCTGCATTCGAAAATAAAGATCAATATGATATAGAAAATGTAAAAGAAAGAAGAATTAGTTCAGAATTAACTTCTATATTACCAACATTTAAAGAAGTTAAAAATACTGATAGTAAAACAAAAAATATAGCAACAAAATTAGATCACAATACTTTGAATACAATTTTAGAAACTCCTAATGTATCATCATATACTGACGAAGATAATAATTCCACAGTCGATAATGGGGACCATACAAATTTTTGTGAGTCAGATTCAGTTCATAAAAATTTATCGTTTAAAAGTATTACCGAAGTTAAGAATATCTCTAAAAATTGTGACGATAAATTTAGACACATAAATTTAGAAGAAAAGGTGACGGAAGGATTAGTGCCAAAAGTAAATGTAATCAAAACCGAATGTACTACAAAAAATACAAAGTCTGACAAAGTAGACAAGTTCATAGAAAATAAAAAAGATTTGATTGCTATCAGTAACCTCGAAAATTCAGGTTCTTCTGTAGTGAATCCGTATTATAACAAGACACTGACAAAGGATTTGAATGAAATAAAATTTATCACAGAATGTGACGAATTACAATATGAAGACGTAAAATCAAGCTTCGACACTATTCCATCTGTTCCAACTTTGTCAACAGAAGCTGAACAAGATTTTTCTGTGATGAACAATGCTAACAGCAACATCTTTGAAGATTTCAAATATGAACATGAAAAATCATTACCCTTAAGTTATGTAAGGGATGCTAAGAATAATGATGAAAATGTGAGTCTTAAAATTGAAAACGTGCAATCAACTATTACTACGCTCACTGATTTTACACAACCGTCAAATGTTAAAGATTATTCCACTATTGGTGATATAGATCATTTTTCCCCCAATGAGATAGACTCAGATCAAAAAGAGAGTTCAATAAGTAGCCTGAACAAAATTCTACATAGTACTCAGATCAAGGCTAATTTAGAAAACGTTGATTTTTCTAGTGATTTAAACACCCTTTCTCCAGTGTTGAAAAGTACCAGAGACACTATTCTCGCAGATAAACCCGATGATATTAGTTTAAGCGGTTCTGAATCTCTACATACGAATTCACCAATAACAGATTTCAACGATATTTACTATCTGCAAAAAAGTAATCAACCAGATTCTGTGAACACGAGTTCTACCTCTGCACTTGACATTTCTACACCATCATTGAATAAAAAACGACGATCTATAAATTCCCTTATACCGATTCCGATATCTAGCAGGAAAAAAGTTTTGACATCGTCTGAATCATTGAATATAGTCACCCAATCTCCAGAAAAGAAGATAGTTAAAACCTTACGCCGAAGTACACTTGGATTATTACGAAAACCACCCAGTCGTGTCGGTATGGTTTCTCTTATCATAATATTATTAAATTAATTTATTAACTCTTGCTCTCTCAAACTAAACTATAATAGAACTATCTATTTCACTCCTCTTCATACTAAAACAGGAGGATAAAGATAAATCAGCGAGAAAAACAATTCAAGCTACAACAGCTAAACGTAAAGCAGTTCATTATACAGCAATTAATGTAGATTTAATCTATCTATCTAATATTATGGTTGTTCTGGCTGAAAGATACCTTATGTTCTTTTTTGCACTCCTGACAACGTGTTTACAAAATTTCAAGGTAATTAAGATGTGAAAGTATAACAAACAAAAAACTCACTTTATCATTTATAATATTTATTTATTTGGAGGACTAACAACCATCATTTATAATAATTAATTATTACACTAGAAACATCAAGCCATTTAATAGTCCTCGCAGATAATATTAATTAGGATTAAGGTAAATATAAAATTAAAGTAATTAACTAATCTATGTTTATATAACCACATTAATACTAAAGTTAGTTTTGTGCCACTGTAACGCACAAATAACAGAAGAACACTGCACACAATAATTACAGGCGACGAAGTTTGATAATTGTATTTATTTTGCTCAGTAGCGCATGTCGGACACTATCGCTATTAGTAACAGGAAACTTCTGTACATGCAGGATACGATAATAAATGGATTTGTGTAAAATTAACATAAAGTGGTGATTTTAGTAACATACAGTCGCGTTTTGCGTTGTGATGAAATAATGGCGGGCTTAATTAGCAACAATCCTGATTCACGTTACATCTCCTTCGATAATCGTAGTGTTTTATCTGAAGAAACAAGTGCCCCTTATCGCTCAGTTAATATATACAGTGCAAATTTTGGTCGTGGGGAGGAAAAAAAGAATATGTTCCAAAAGTGTGCCTGGTTGTGTTGTTTTTGTTGCAAACCAAATTCCGAAGAATTTCTTGATTCACGGGTAGAAACCTCCACGTCATCTTTAATACGCCCACCACGGAGAAGTTATACATTAAATACGGAAACCCAAAAACGAGTGGATACCTCCGTACCAATATTAACAGTAACCAGGCATATCCAAGATGAATTTTCGCCATCAACGATCGATCTAATGTTGCATAACGAACGGCTGGCAACATCTGAAACGTTAAGTATACCGGAGTATAATGTGAAAAAAATGAAATCAAGTACTAATGAATCCGAGCGGGATTCAGAAAGCAATAGCGGAAGCAGTTACACGCGTTCTGGTGAGATAGCTTCATTTATTCACGAAGTTCTTTCAAGTGGGGACTCGTTTCTTAAATCTTTGGAATGGTTTGAGAACTCACTGACAAGGGGCAGGAAGTGTAAATATGTTAAACCTGACGAATGGCTTGAATTAAAAACCGAGGGTATCAACTTGATTAGGCACTTTTATCGTCTTAACAGCTTTCACCTCTTTTTTTCTTAGTTTCTTTCGCCCTAAGTTATGTTGTTCGTTCTTTGACGTTATTAGTACAAAAGTTACCAGATAAATATATAACATACACAAACCATTTTCTCTTTATTTAACTGAGACAAGTGTCACTCAGATTATCCTAAAAAGTAGATAATATTTGTCAGATATCTAATATATATATAAATAATTGGAAGATCTGTTGTTTATTTTCGTTAATTTCTGAAATGCTAGAACCGATTTTTATGAGGCTTTTGCTGGTAGATGGAAGATTTTACAGAATCCTATCTAGACCACAAATCATTACGTTTTTTAATAGAGACTTAGTAATAGTGAAGAATTAACAATAAATTTAAACAATCAATAAACATTTTCACGTGAACGAAGTCGCGTGCACCAGTTAGTTTTCATTATAACACTAGACATAACCGGTATATTGATTCTACGTACAAAAGCATTAATTAGATACGTTTAATTTAAAAGACAATGGCGAATAGTCTGAATACAAAGTTGTAATATGTACACATCAGCGGGTAAAAGTTACGAATTACTGTAGAAGGAAAAATGTTTAAAAATCTATAGTTATTGAAATATTTACCCACTAAACAATTAGAGTAGTTGTCCATTATCTTTATTCATTAATCTTTTATTGGTTTTTAAATACGACAGATTTTAATATATTCCTTTGACCTAAGCATCATTGTTTTCCGAAAATTTGTTCGTTTATGCTATTAATTTTTGTTTTTCAGCGACTAACATTTCTGTTATGATACATTTTTGTGCAACCTCGAATTTAAAAATGTCAAATATGATAATGAAAAAAATATCTTTACAGATGAAGCATATTCAACAGACGGGTTATCGCCAGGCCATGCCACATTACCTCGGCGGTCCAGCTCACCACTACCGAACGAAAGAGATATTTTGGATAGAGATCGATTATTCCCTATTAACAGGAGTGGACTACAGGTAATTTTTATACACTAATAATTTACACATATAAATAAAATAGGAGGATATGTTGCTTGTCTGAGATAATCTCCAAAACTGCAGAACTGATTTCGATTAAGTAATATATACACATATTTCCATAGACGATAATGGCATGGCATAGGCATAAGCAACGATAATGAAATTAAAAAGAGGTAACTTAAAATCGATTAAAAGGTAAAAAAGAGTAGTAATTAGTAATCACAGAAATACAACGATAATTTTTTTTTATGAAATTTGCATGTTGTCTGTTATGAGCTTATACAGTCGGCAGAGCACGATACTTGCTGTTTAAATTTGGATACTCGCACGCGCATACTCTCGTATACATAGAAATAGACTGAGAAAGGTTTATTGACGGAGAGAGACGAAAGAGCATGACACATTTTTCTTACGTGACGATTTCTACCAGTAAACTCGTCCTACCGCACCGTATTAAAGAACTTCGTCCCAGAAACCCACCAATAAAAGATTAAAAAGTATATTCTCTTATACTTCTTAACCTATTTTCATTTCAATTTGTCTATAGCTTTGTCATGCCAAAAACGGTTACAACCATAACAGGTCAACTTTATTGCAAATTTAAAATTCCCTATACCATATCAAAAGTAGGTTTTTGTATGGTCACTTTGTTACATATCGAATTTAAAAGGAAAAGTATTTTTAAGTGACCTTAAAAAGTACGATTTTAGTGTATATCTGGAACTATGATATAAATAATTCATTTATGGACGGAACGGTCTGTCCTTAAAATAAAAGCCTACGTTATAATCAAAAACCAACCTTCTGGAACGTGTCCTAAGGCGTACATTTTGCGTAAGCATAGCTGTAAATGTATGAGATTATTGTCTCGGTGACCGCGTTGGCTATTGTATTATATTACTTACGTTCTTGCGACACGACCTCAGCATGCGAACAACGAGCCTTTGCAAAACATTTACTTAAACGAATATCGAAATGTATTCAACCGTAAAAACTAACAGAACAATGATTAATAACAGATACATGACCCGAACGACAAATATTATTCGTCCAACTTAAATGGTTCGCTTTGATAAGGGAATATTAATAAATGCGTGGTACTTATCAACACATTTAGTCTATGTGGGTTTGAATATTTCGCAAAAATGTCGTAACATGAATCCCTTATAAAGCTGGTCGGTGTGGGCAAATACAGTAAAACGTTAATACTCAATACCATATACGACATACTGGTCCGTTTCACATGGCTGTTTGGTCACTGTAATAGTACTCTCTTTACTACGCCACAGTGTAAATAACAAGCGATGGTATTATAACGAAAAATATGTAGATACGTTACCTACATGGTATTTTGAAAAAACAAATGGCACGATAACGCACTCACACGTAAAGTAATATTGTAACGCCACACTGTCTATCTATGTGGAAGTAAGATAGCATATTATCAATATCGGTGGTGAAAAAGAAATAGTTATATGTTGCTTAGATACGGGTGCATTGACGGGGTAGCCATCATAAATAAGTTAGATAGCCAAGTTTTAACAAGGCGCTGTCGAAGCGCTTATGTCGTATCTACAGATTTTTAGTTATAATATAATTGATAACAGGCGCGAAGTAGGTATCTACGATATTATTTGCACAAAAATATATACACTATTTTTTCTTTTGTCAAAGCTACATTATTTTACCAAAAACATTTATAACTATGAGTAAAAACAAATTGTAGATAGTAGTAAAAATTAAATATAGAAAGAAATAAAAACAAACATTACTCTTAGTTCTGGACTCACGCTCTTACCTTACAGTGGTTTATAACAAAACTAATTATTATGATATTTAATTAAGCTATATCAACAAATTAAATCGTAAAGCTACAAGGCCATTCAATGTGAAAAGAACGAAACAAAAGTCAAAACTAAAATACATTAATTTATTCATTTAAAAACGCAAATAGAAGTAGATAATAAAACTTCCAATATATTTGTTTTTTGCTAATACTGTAATTATTTATTTATTCTAGATTGATGTCACTGTTATCTACCTTTCAATCAGTTTGTGATTTAATTTTGAAGGTCGTATAAATGTGAATTTTTTCACCGTGTTTAGCTTCTAATCTTTAGAACATGTATTATTATACGTGATTTAATGTATCGCCACCTACTTTAGTAACTGGTTTAAACATTATTTATTATTGAAGTTATACTACTTTTGGGGTGTTAGGGAAAAATTATGAGAGTAAATTTTTACGTTGCGCGCGCACACCGTCACGAAAAACCGACACCCTGAAGTTAGCTATAGTCAACTTTTTCCATTGTTAGAATCGTTTTTTTTCTACAAACGTAGAATAAGGCGAAAGATAAAATTTTTGAAGCTTTTTATCTTGTTACGCCAGTATAACTTCTAACGTGTGTACATAAGTACACAAACACTTTTTACTGACTTGGGCGTGTATACATTTTAAACGAATTACACTGCCAGCCGACTCTTTAATCTTATACTGTAGAGTTGTATAAAGGAGCGAGTTTTGTTGATAGGATTTTAGGCATCATTTGCAAGAGATCTTCATGAATATATACACGTTATACTGAACGAAATTTGTGGTTTATTTTTCCTTCTAAACGCCATCAAAGTTATAATACGCAGAGGCATTTTTTTATGTCATAGTTCGCAACGGAACATGTGAGTCACCTGATGTTAAGTGATCAACACCGTCCATGGACACTAACAACACCAGAGGAGTCGCAAGTGCGTTGCCACCCTTCGGGGAGAAGGATTAAGGGAGGGAGAGGAGAGGGGAGGGGAGGTGGGCCTCCGGCGCTCTCACTCACCGAACGAAACGCAACAATGCAAGCACTGTTACTTCACGTCGGTTTTCTATGTGAGGGTGGTACTACCCCGGACGAGCCGACCCATTCATGCTGAAACCAGTAATAGTTTCAGCGTGACTCTACCACCATTAAAGCATTTACCTAAAAATTATAACGATTTGCCTATCTTTAACCTAATCTGTTGTTACTAGGATATACTGTATGTCACTGTGTATCAAATACGCTGTAAAATCTCTTTAGTCCAAGTGATTTAAATTTCCCGATGAATTGTACGATTGAATTGTTAACAGTGTTAACGTTTATTGTGTACAGTATACGAGTATATACGTACATTTTTGTGTAGGAATTGTCGTATCGAGTTACAAACAGATAATGCAAGCAAACAAAAACACAGTGTAACAGTGCTGCAGTCGTGCGTCGAGAAAATTAATTAGCACTCAGTCAATCGTGGGATTAACGTTGAATACACGTATACGTGTTTGACAAATTGTATTAGAGAAAACTTGGTCAGTTTGATGTGCGATAAGAGAACATAGTTTCAATATAAATTAGTGGTGTGGTGCTGTGTTGTGAGATATTAATATCGACCTAAGTATAAAATTGGCGGCAAATTTTCGAGGTATGAAATAGATTTTTGTGATTAGTGAATACACTATTATTAATGTATATTATGCTATTTCTATAAAATACAGGCCGTCACTTCGTTGATATGATTAGAGTATTTAGAAATGCCTACATACTTAATTATTTATTGCCTCATAGAATAATAACTAAAGAACGAATTGCTACAAATATATAAGTTGATAATAAGATTTATGAATTAGTTTAGTTGTATTTAAAAATCTCCGTAAGTAGATGAGAAAAACATTTCAAGTGTGATAATTAAAATTTATACAATTTTTTTACTTTCGTAAACGTAAGCGATATATTCCTAAGTAGGGTAGTTTCACATTCGCTGAGTTAAATGGACAATATTTGAATTTCGGTGCTATATTACTAATACTTTTAATACTCGTAATTCTCGAAAAGAATTATGTTGTGTAGTGAAAATTTGCGCAATTATTATATTTTTGGTACGATACGCAACAATTGGTGAAAATGGGTCTAAAAAGGCGAATGCGTATAAAATAATTGTTCTTATTAGTAACAGTAAGTTTGCATTTTTTAAATATGAAATAAATCACAGATCTTTACTTTCTAATAGTACATTTCCACGTTTATTTTATCATACTCACTTTTAAACTCTATGGATTGAATAATGTTGGATTGGTTGTTGAAAAATTGGATAAGGCACATTTTAGATATATGTCGACGACACTACAAAATTAATATAGATTTTGTAAACATCAATGTGTTTAAATAATATGACGTAAAAAAGATTAATACTGGTTCGAATGCACTGTGTAGGAAATTTAATTATGTAATATCAATTAATCAATAAAGCCTTAATAAAAGTCTGTGAACCATAAATCACGTTAAGTTTCGAAAATACAACCAGCAATTAAACACCTACTCGGAAAAGTACAACAGTACAAATTGTAAAAGTTTAATGATTTTTTTAATCTGTAAAAATTATTCCACCTGATCGTAAATGTAGTCCAAATAATAATCGTGATTATTAAAGGAAACTAGTTCTTAATAATGCTGCGTTCTTGACAATTTCATCTATCGTGTCTGTCATTGTTTTACGGCAGTTCATGCTTGGTCTCGGTAGCTTGACAGTTTTCAAATCAAGTCAATTGGCAGGCTTACTAACGCACCGACAGGTCGCCACTTTGACTCCCATACAAGATGTAATTTTGTATCTATTTGGTTCGTCTTACGTAAACGACTCCGTTTGAATTTCTCTGGATGTTGAAGAATAACAATCAGGGTTGCCTTACTACAAAACGATACTAAAAAAAAAAACAAATGAATATTATTCCTGAAAACCAAATATTTTCTGAAGTTTTTGATATCTCTAAAAGATACAAACTTATGACATTATAACATATGAAATAATAACACACAAAATTAGCAAAATGATCTTAAAAAACGCATGTAAGTTAATAGAATAACCTATAATAAATAGGCGAAAATATAACCGTTCAGTGCCATTTTCTCCTGTTTGTAGACCGCTGTTCTTCATTTTGCTGTTGCTGTTGACGAGGTTTAGTGATATAAACAAAAAAAATGGAAACAATCAGTATTTCATACAATCAATACGCCAAACCTTTTATTTATAAATCTATATCCGTCATACTTTACACACTCCACTTTTAGATGTAAAGTCTTCGAAATCTGTACAATACTCAACACATTTAATATCTATCTATGTAAAGGACACGTGTAGAAAAAACTGTATCCCTTATTGTGGTCGCATTTCCAATACTAGACGACTATTAAGTACTTTTTTTTGGCAACAATCTTCCAGATTATTACAATTATTAGTACAATACAAGTACCTACAATTAGTACAATTATTAATACAATTATTACAATTATTAGAGTAAGTATTGTATGTACCTACAAGATAGTGGCTCCTTCGTTAGAACTTTCAAGGAGTTTTGTGGCATCTCAGAATTCATGCTCCGTAGTCACTTATATATAAATACCCTGTTTTTTTTAAATATCAAAAGTAGGTAAACCAACATGTGGGTCACCTGATGTTAAGTGATCACCACCGTCCATAGACACTAGCAACACCAGGGGAGTTGCAAGTGCGTTGTCAGCCTGTGTAATGGGGAGGTATTAAGGGCATGAAATGGGTGTGGGGGAAGGGCGGAGGGAGGTGGGTTTCCGGCGCTCTCACTGATCGGCACGCAACAATGCAAACACTGTTACTTCACGTCGGTTTTCTGTAAGACGGTGGTACTACCCCGGGCGAGCCTACCCATTCATCCTGAAACTGCTAATAGCTACAGCGTGGCTCTACCACCTACAAAAACACCTGTATGAATGTCCGTAGTATTATTTCCCGTCCATTTAACTTGTGCACAATAACCAAACTGTATCATGTAAAACACCACTAATATTACAAAATTTGAAGTCAAATAACAAGAGGTCATGAATATCCACTACATGAGACAGGCTAAGATCCCGCCAATAATTCGTAAGAGTCAGTAAAATAGTTCACTGTATTTATATGGTAATTTTAACATATCGTTATTATTTATCCAGGCACGGTCAGAATCCATGGCGTCCGTGTACTCAGGTGCAGGCGAAGGTACAAGGTGTAACGTTACAGTGCGGGGAGATGTTCAATTCTCATTAGTATACAACTATCGATTGAGTACACTCGAGGTGGGAGTTAAAAAATGCAGAGATCTGGCTCCTGTCGACATAAAGAGGAATCGATCCGATCCTTACGTCAAGGTTTGTTGAGATTTTATATTTTTGACATAATACTTCTTAGTATTTGATTTTAGGAAATGTTTTTTTTGCTTCGAGGCATCTAATGGCGTCGTTGAGAAGAACATATTTGTTTTGACGCCATTCATCTCTTTTTTTTCGAACTGACTACGCTATTTAGCTTGTCGGGCCGTCACAGCCATTCATCTCTCATTATGCGTAGTACATTGTCAGATGGGCATGTTTTAATTGTTTGATATTAACAATATTCAAGATATTTATTCTATTTCACTTTTAATAATAAATGTTGATTTGAAATCACATTTTGTTTTGCGTCTTACGATGGTCACTTTTTTCAATATTTAATATACTTTTATTTACACATTATCATCCAGTTCAAAGTTAAATCAAACAAGTAAAAATATTGTTTACCTTTTAGAGAATTGTGATTTACGTAAAATATCCTGGTAACGATTTCACCATATTTTTATTTTAATTAATTGAATCTATGTAAGTACATTCGTTTAACAGTTTATTATCGAAGTATTGAGGTAGTTTGATGTTTTCAGCTGTTGTTATCGGATTATATCGCAATTTTAATTGGTAAACATTCGTAGTTATTATTAATTAATATAAGGCACATATAATTTTCATTAAAATACTACATGTGCACGGTGATAGGGTTTTTCTAAGCCCGCCTTACCGCTCTTAAGTTGTAAATCTATTGCTAACCATTTGTTGGTTTGTCCTGTCAGCTGCACATGGGAGCCAGTCTCTCCAGTAGGCTTAACGTGTTTACACACACAGACCCCATCAGCATTTAACATCAGATCAAATTGTGGTCATACGCTAAAACCTATACGGTGTTATTACAAAAAAGTTAAATACTTGCTTTAAAAAGGTTTCGAATTAAATGCATCGCGCTCGCCCGAGACAAGTTCGCGTTATCCTTTTTCGCAAGTCTAACCTAACGTAACCAAAGCGAGACAAAAGAGCAAGATGGCGAACATTCAGCGACTTCGGTGCATTTAATTCGAAACTTTTTTAAAGCTAGTATTCAATACGTATTTAGCTTTTTTGTAATAACACCGATAAAGTATAAAAAACCAGAGTGTGTCGTAAGGCATGCGATATAAATGTTTGTATTACAGGGAAACATTTTAATTATTTATCAATTACTTTTGAAAGGCATTGCGTATGTTCAGTGGTTTCCTAATGGGCCTAAACACAGTACACACAACCACGAACAACGAGAAAGAGATAAAGCGAGAATACCGTATGTCACTCTGTTCTCCAATACCCGAAGGCAAGCGAGACATTGATCTCACTACCCGACATAGTGTTTACTCCCATCACATTTTTTATCGCACAAAAAGATTGCCGATAAGAATTTCAAAGCCCTCCCATAAGAAGTGACACTTGAAAAGTTTATCACAAAACGATATCGTCCTGTTGACTATTGACATGTCCTTGAATATTGCGAGTGTTCAACCAGTCATCCGGTATATGGTAATGTTTGCAGGTGTACTTGTTACCGGACAAGTCCAAAGCTGGCAAGAGGAAGACGAAAGTAAAGAAAAATACACTGAACCCTGTATTCGAGGAGACGCTGAGTTTCGTGCAGCCGCTGGCCTCGCTGTCCTCGCGGACACTGTGGCTGAGCGTGTGGCACGCCGACATGTTCGGCCGCAACGACTTCCTCGGCGAGGTGACGCTGCCGCTGGCCGATGTCGTCTACGACGATCCCGCGCCCATGTGGTACAAGTTAAATGAACGGGTAATTATTTTTTTTCGAATTGTCTACGCTATTGACCTTGCAACGCCCTAACAGCTTCACCGGACTACTAAGGCGAGTGTTTAAGGCACTCAATCGATTTTATTGTAATAACTAGCTCAAGGGTGCACGACACACTTTGGCTTGGGCTGGTGCCTAGGTTACGCGACAACGCAGATCCAATTCAGCTAATCTAATTTAAACTACATATTCATATATGTCTGAGATATGAGTATACTAATTCACAACTTTACACTTCTCCAATACATTAGACCACGTGAAGCTTTACTTATTTATTCATATGAGTCGTTACATTTAAAAATGAGATAAATTCAATTTTAGCATTTCCTAATATTTAATGTCATTTTTCAAGATCCAGAATATAGTCCGGTCATTATAGACTTTCGAAGCTACCTAAATTCCCACCAAGCTGAAAATCAGTAAGGTTGTTTAAAAATAAAATTTGAAAGTTCCCGATCTTTCTCCTGTATGGAAAACAATATATTCAAGGTCAAAGGTAAAGAAAAATAGTTTTTCGCGATTTTCAGCAAAACGGTAAGTTTTATCATTGTCAAAACTCATTTCTTTTACCTTTGACCTTGAATAAATTGTAGGTAGGTTTAGTTTTATTTTTTGGTCTAATTTGACCGGACTACTATGTACATCTAAAATATGAAGATCATAAAAAAACCTTGTGGACAGCAAAATTTGAACTTCTTTCTCGGTTTATAAAAACTGGCAGTCTTAAAAAAATAAACATGTTATATGAACGATTAAAATTGGATTTGGAAATGTAACGACATATGTATAAAGATTTTAGGTTGTAATAATTAAAATATTTTATGCACTCAGAACCTTGCAAATAATTCGATATATAGTCGTGCAGAAATTAGAAGTTATATTAACCTTATCTACGCCTTAACACATCTCTCCCAATACATTCTTGATAATTTAAGGTATGTCCGTAAAAAAAAGCTGGATTTGGAAAAAAAACCGGTTTAATACAAGAAACTGTGACAAACGGGTTGCCCCGTTTCAGGCTCAGTGACACCAGCAACAGTTTTTTAGGGAATAATGTTAGGTTTTACGATAAAGTCCCAAAGCATATTACCTATTTGCCGGATTCTGAGTTTAAGTGCTAGGTCAAGCGGGTTTTTGTGTCAAAAGGATATTATAGAATCGATCAATATGTGAACGATGGTGATGTCTGGAATTGACTCATCTCTGTGCATCCATTAAAAACGTTTGTGACTTGTAGTGTATTCTATATATTATGTATATATGTTAAAAAGATAAACTAGATGGAGTTTCTTGCCGGTTCTTCTCGATGACTGGGTTGTTTTCCGAACCGGTGGTAATTTTGACGTTCATAATTGGCTTCTTAGGGTCTAAACTGAATAAAGTATTTTTTTATTTGATTATGATAATGATATGATAAATGATAATTATTACAGACTGAACATTTCGACGAGCAGCAGGGTAGCCGCGGTGATTTAATCGTGGGCCTGAAGCTGGAGCTTCACGAGACAGGCGCAATGCGGGGGAAGGGCACGCTTCATGTTCTCGTGAAGGAGGCCAAGAACCTCGTTGCCACTAAACCGAATGGACTTGCTGACGTATTTTGTAAAAGGTAAGTTTATATTAAATAAAGGAAAATATACTTTAATTACCAAAAAAAATATTTTACATTATATTTAAAGCGTAAATATTTTTCCACTAGCTTTTACTCGCGGCTTACGTTTCCATTGATGATATTAGTTAGGATTGTTATAAAGAGGTTTCTACCGATAGTTTATTGAAATATTTTTAAAGCACAGTTGCTTTGAAAGCATTTGAATTTTGGAAAATATTTAATATTTATAGTCTAGTAGTAATCCATGTGAGCGTCGCACATTGGGCTGAAAATTGGATTTCATAGATTTAGGGACTTTAATTTTTAATTGTCATTTTTTTTTTCGAATAGCTTCAGTATATTATTATTATACTCATATATGCATTTGATTTAGTTTTGCTTAAAAACTGACTAGTTATGTTTTATTTACGAAAATTTTTTTATGAAACTGTCACGAAAAATCAGGATATCTCTGTCTAGAAGCGCAAAGAAAACCGTTATATAAACGATATTCAACATACGGTTATAATACTAATTATTTATGATTTTTGGAAATATTAAAGAAATGAAACATGTTATATGAACGGTTAAGATTGGATTTAGCTTATTTTGAAATGTAAAGGATCATATGCTGGTATTAATATGTAATTAGTTGAGAAGAGTCGCTCCCGTACACCAGATTAGGCCCCCCTCGGTAGCGGCTCAAGTCTAGGTCCGTTCCCTCGGCGTGGAGCCCTTGAGTGCGTTGCTCGCGCGATACAGTGACACAGAATCTTACATCACTGCGACAACATTACACATATCACCTCCACACACGTGCACGCATACACGTTTACTCATGCAAGTGGACGGGTTTTATTTTTGTCCCTTATCAAACTGAAATAGTTTAGGTAATTATCCGATACGAAATATATATAAGAGTTGTTGAGGTATGTATGCTTGGTACACATATATGTTTCAACAACTCATATATGTATGAATAGTTAGCTCAGATAAATCGCGAATTGCGTGTGTCAGGCAACAGCCCAAGCCGAGGTATGCCGTGCACCCTTGAGCGAGTTGTCAAATAAAATCGGCTGAGTGCCTTAAGCGCTCTCCTTAGTAGTCCGGTGACGCTGTTAAGACCTTGGTTGGTCAATAGCGTAGTCGGTTCTGATGGTAAGCACAGTACAATCCAAAAACAATGGCGACCACTGAGTGACACAGTATCCATCGCCGGTCGCCGCTGTCATGCCGGCCTGCGAACAGCTGGATACACACAGGGTGATCCCGAAACGCGACCCGCAGAAGCGAATCACTATGGTGGTTGCGACCCAGAGCCGTGCACCACGTGAGGCACCCGTCACAGGAGGCTGTTAGCGTAGGTCGTTGGTCCCCAGCTACCTGCTGCCGGAGCGCGGGCGCCTGGCGAAGCAGAAGACGGCGGTGTCGCGGCGCACGCTGAGCCCGCGCTGGGAGCACACGTTCGCGTACCGCGGCGTGAACCCGCAGGAGCTGGGCGCGCGCGCGCTCGAGCTCAGCCTGTGGGACCGCGACCGGCTCGCCTCCAACGACTTCATGGGGGCCGTCAGGCTCTCCCTCGGCACTGGTAAACACGTTCCCTTTATTAATCATCACAATCGTTTATCTCATTTCTACTTTATTCATTTTTCAAGTGAAAACTTAATTAAACGCGTCGAGCACTTTTTTTGGGTGAACAAAAATCATGACACTCGCGTCATCGTCACCGCACGCTTCCCATGTGCTATATGCACAGAGTACTTCGTATATAGGAAAGATATATGCATACTGTGTATATATGTACATAAATATACATCCGTGCATTATTACTATATTATTATATTACAATTATGAAATTTAAATAATTCACAGTATAATTAATTTCATAATTCCAAACAATTTTCAATTATTCTATTGTTTATTGAATTTTCAACTTTGTCAACAAACCTTATGACTGCTTCTAGTTTTTTTTTTCACTTTTATATTTGCACTGCCTAGGTTAAATTTTATTCGTGATAACAAAGGTTAGCTGACAAAAAATGCCTAATTAAGCTCGCCAGTGTACGAAATAAAAGTGCAATAAAGTATTCATTCAATCATGCAAACATCACTACATATTATAAAACAAACTCCTTCGCCATGTTTGTCTCTCTATCTGTTCGCGATAAATTAAAACTACTAAGCAGATTTTCATGTTGTTAGTCATTAATAGATAGAGTGATTCAAGAGGAAAGTTTAGTTATATTGGGTGACTGGGTACTCGTTAGCAATATTTACAGAATATTCAGTACTTGATACTCGTTTTAAATCAATAAAAAATTGGTGTTTAATATTTGATCTAATTATCTAGAAAATACAAAAATTATAGTCAATCCTCTACCTGTCTATGTAAAAGGACACTGGTCAATAACCTTCGGGTGGACTAAAAGTGAAGTGAAAATTGGCTACATTTGGCACCGACTAACAAAGGATAATTTTTCGATGTTTGAACTTACAAAAGGGTTTATTGTACGTTAGTTAAAGCGAAGGTTATAAATTCCGGGAAGCCGCTCGCAGGTTTTGTCATCGGTCATTCAACCTAGGTTCATTTAAATTTGTACCCATACTTTTGAGAGTCTTGGAACAAACTTTTACTTAGGTTCTCTTTGTTGTTTATTAGTATTTGTTCTGATATTATTATTTAATATGTTAAATGTGACCATGAACTATCATATGATTGATAGTTGTCAGTCTTTAAATAGTCACGGTGTAAAATTTATCAAGATTTCTTGTAAATTGGTTGAAATATAACGTGGAAGCTTTCGTCGAAAACGCTACCTTATTATCTCTGAGATATAACAAAACGATGGAGATAATAAACGATGCAGTCGAAGTCGCGGAAATCATTTAGTAAATATATTTAAAAAGTACTAGTTTTTGCCCTTAACTTCGCTCACATTAATATAGATTTAACTTGTCTCTCAAGAATAGTAGGTGCTGTTTTCCTAAATGAGAAGTACCCAGTGTTATTTTCTGGACATCTGACAACGTGTATGTAAAATTCAGTGATGATCGTTTGTTTATTTAACTAATAAAGTCACTGTCGTGTTTATAGTATTAGGTAGGACAAATAGTTTAGATGAAATATTGCTAAAAGAGTTAAAGAACCAGACTTGACTTTATCATGATACCTATATGAACTGTTGAAGGACTTAAGAAACAAAAATGTAACGTGAATTGTTTTAAAAAAATTCAATTTCTTCATAACCGATGGCATTATTTTTAAAATGCGTATACATAATACGAATCATACAAATATACTTTTAGTTCGAAAACAGTGGCTTTTGCTCATAGCTTCTCTCGCATTAATATAAATTGGACGTATCCCACTATTGGTTAAGACTACTTGTGTATATTGCTTATAACAATTATCGGGTATAACCTCCGAAGTTATATAGTCCCCTCAATGTCGTTATATCCAGTTTTGACTGTATTTCTAATTATGATAATCTTTTTACAGGAACATATATGGGCGCGAACGTCAACTGGATGGACAGTTCGGGTAAAGAAGTAACACTTTGGCAGACGATGTTGCAGCGACCGAACTTCTGGGTCGAGGGTTCTCTGCCTTTGAGACCTCAGCTTAACAATTAAATCGTTTAATACACATTGTCAATTGTGTATGAAAATATACGAACACGAGAATAACATTCACAGCTTACACTGCTGAATGTACTTGAGATTATCGGCTACTTACATCCTATTAAACGGGACCAATACGATGAATTTGTTTTTATTTCATTGATAATATCTTGTAACTAATTTCAGCATCACATCGAACTTAGCCAATATCTTTATAAAATAGATATAATATTTAAACGATGACATACTGGCGGTGATATATAATCTATGTTATTTAATACTCGATTTTTATATACTTATTTTCTCCCTCCATTATTACTACGATATAAAATAAGTGCCAATTAGTCTATTTCTTCAACTATGTAACCAATATCTAACGTTACGTTAAGGTTTTTTTTCCAGACACTTTTAAACGTGTTTCGTCACTCATAAATATTCTTAAGAGATTGTAAAAAGTATTATTTGAAGAATGAAAGATCTATGTACTTATAACGAAATCCGGGAAATGTGGTGGCATTATGATACATTCCAATTTGTGATGAATTATAACGAAAATGATAGCTTTAAGATATAATGACAATAAACTTCACTTAACTGCCTTTATGTGTAGATTTATAATGAATTAATTATGCATTTAGTATTGTAATGTACAAATTAAGTTCACATGAGTTTCAACAGTTACTTGCTCATGGATATTGTGATTTAAGTGTATAGATATTTTGTATGCCCGGGTGAATGTTATATTATTGAGATTTCCGACATTAAATTACTGCGTTGAATAAATTACGTCGCTAGTATGTAAATTACAACGTAATAATATTTATGTTATAAACTTAAATATTTTTATAAACGTAAGTTTATTTACATATTAGAGGTATATTGTAAAATTAATGTAATAAGAAAATAAATATTTTGAATAATAAATGTATGGTATTTTAGTTTTATTTTAACTCCTTAATAATTTATATAAGTATGATTTTAAACATAAGTATCTAACAACGTGTGGAAGATAAAGAACATTTCATTACAGAGGGTATAATGATTAGTTTTGATATAATAATTATAAGTATGAGCCACCTCCGAATGACTCACAACTATAGCGATGATTGCTGATTCCGAAGTTTGAATTTGAAGAATGTTGAGGTTTTCTTGCAATAAAAGACTTGTTGCTAGTAGAGCAGCGAAGGATGTGCTCGTATTGCCGACTCGTTCAAAACAGGATAACTATACCGCCCGCGCCGGTTTTTGAGGTCAGGCACGATTTCGGGACAAAGCACTGCTTACGCACGCTGGCGGTGCCCCGCCAATCAAAGCGCTCATTGCGTCCTAACTAACTATACAGGCGGGGCGGTATGGCGATGAGTCATCTTTCGCTTTCTATTTATTTATTTACAAGTAATATTACAATATTCTTAATATCTAATCACTATATTAACTATTCTAAACATTGTTATTTAATCTATGTACTATATTTAATTAATAACAGTATACAGCTACACTATTATAATACATAAACACTATTTCCTATAATGTAAAATAAAACAAGATCAATCAATCAATGTTTATTTGCGGACAAAACTATCTATTAACTATAACTATATTAGCAAATTTACTACTAACACACTATTGATATACATTATTAAATACGACAATAAATTGTCGCGAACAATAAGGGATGATCGACATAAGTTGTTTATATTTTAGGTATAATAACAATTTCGTTGAAACTAGCGGTCGTATGTAGCTCTGTGAGGTTGTGTTGGGATCATATGGATATATCTAGTGTTTCCATATCAGAAAAGAAAACTACAATGTGCGTAATATATAATTATCGTATTCAGACTTTCTAAGTTGGAAATACTGTCCATAAATAAAAGAAAATACTAAGACTTTCGACTAGACTGTGATGAAAACCCGAATACGAGAAAAAAAATTGAGCCATCACGGGACGCCTGGCAGATGTGAAACATCGAAATTGTTTATTTATTTATTTTATTAGATAAATATTCATTTTTATTAAATACTAAAATTCAGTTAGGCGCAGGCGCGGTGATTTTGGCGGCATTTATCAAAGGGCGCTAGGTTGTTGGCGCGTGGCGCATAACATTAATATAACGATTGGCCGACAAAACAATTTGAATGTTATGTTTATACATATAGGGTTGCAAATGTTTTTGAATATTTCGTTAGTGCAAAGTTCGTGTTTTGCGTCGCCACGTCGCTAAGCCAACAATCGGGTTTACTCGCGCCTATAGACGTTTCACATCAAAAGTGGGATGCGTAGATCCTGGCTGTTATTCTTTTTTTTTTAAGGTTCGAGCTTGCATTTATCTACTGGTATTTTTTCGCACTATAAAGAGTTTTAAATATATAAAATAATAATAAATGAAATCGAAAAGGCATTTGCATTATACATATAACTATTTATAGTTGGGTGTAGCTCATTTAACTTTAATAGATTGCTCTAATTCTTTAAGTTTCAATTATAAATTTTTTTATAACGTTATTTCCTTAAAATCAGTAGGTATGACTTGAAGTTAAGTAAGTTAACTGATACACCGTACCAATTTTAGAAGTATTCTAGTTTTGTATTCTGGTATTATAGTATTCTGACATATTAAGGTTACACTGCTATATACACTTACAATATAAATATGATATAGTGATTTGAAATTTGCTGAAAGTAATACACCTTTTTTTTTACGTGGGGAAATCCCTTATGGATACACCATCCTCTCGGGAGAGAGGGTGGGTTATATCCGACTCGCAGTAATATTAATCTAAGACAACATAAGCTAATCATATCCAAATAAAGCTTTCTTGTTTGGACATGATACTTAACTTCATTTTATGTTTAAGTTTTTCATTCAGGAACAGTACCTATTGAAATACACAATAAACGCCGCTAATTGTTGTCAATTGTCGCGTGTAGATCGTGTTTCTTTGTCATTAACAAGGCGGATATAATAATAAATTTCAAACATTATTACTCTCACTAATTACAATATTTTATTGTAAATTTGTTCAATTCGAAAAGCTATTTCCAAAAAAGTCCGGATTTCGAGTAAGCCTATATTTTAGGAGAACATAACTTGACAAATAAACATCATCGAAATAATAAAATCGAAGCAGTCATAAGGGCTGACGACAGAAGTGAAAACTCAAAATAATAAAATAATTGTGTCCTCTTTTGAATCTTCATATGAATTACAATGTGAATGACAATATTTAAATTTCATGATTCGTTTATTGGAACGAAGTTCCTTACGGCAGGCTTGGAGGAGATAAGGATTTTGTGTGTGTGACCGAACTGAAAAAAATGAGATAGTAAAACCGTAAGAAAAAGTCCGTGGAATAAAACTGTTAAATGAGACGTGCGCAGGCGCGACAGCCGTATACACAAGCGAGTAGTGTATAATACCTTTCTTTTTCTCCTTCTTTCTTTCGAATTCTCAGTGAAATTAATCGTTGAATTAATCGGTGAATTATAATTATAATATCGGTTAATCGGTAATTTCATTAATTTTGTTAATTAATTTTTATTTTTTTGCAAATAGTGTCGATTCTACATTAGCCGAAGGAACTTCGTTCCTACCTGGTGTCCCACGACACCACATCTTTTTTGACATTATTAATATTAGCACTGTATAACTAAGAGAGACAGTACGGAATCATGCGCATCGACGAGAGATTTTAAAAAGTTCTGTATGGACAGCACCTATCTATTGGCACTCGGAGCAATAATTATAAAGTATAGTAATCAATCAAATGTATGATGCGCTGCACAGCAATATTACATGTCCACAGATCATTATACAACGCGTCACTAGTCTGACGCAAGTCGCGCAAGCGCAATTCGGCTGGTTATGCATACGTAGCATGTCATGACGCGAAATTATAAATTTATCTCCTGTCAAAACTACCGCTCAACGCGCCTAAAGAAGTTTTCACTTTAAAATATTGTACGTTCACATTTGTACCTATTAGAAGTGCGAGTATGCTGAATATGAATGGATTTCAAAACCTCAACTTTTTTGTTGTCCGCTTCACGTGAAATGGCCCAAATTCAGAATTGGCAGTTTGGATTAATTCCTTCGTCTGTCGTATTGGACGAATATTATTATAGTCTGTGCTCATATTACGCATGGTTAGAGATGCAACAATGTTCATAAAAATATCGATATTTACCTTTTGAACACGTCGATTTCAATGCTTATAAACGAAACAGAATTGTTTTGAAGATTTAGAAAAAAATTAAACAAAGATAAAAGATGAAAATGTTTAGCGCTACACATATGAAATATCGTTAGTAAAGAACGAAGTATCGTCGTCAATCGTATCAAAGTCAGGGGTTTCAACACAAATATTAGTTCATGTTAAAACGTCTATGTTTATGAACGATAGATCGGTGTTTTAAAACATTTATGATGAATGCCTTACGTATGAATAAGGAAACGATTGGGTAGAGAATACAATAGATGGTGCTACTCTTCTTCTTCTATTTTATTTTTAACCAACAGTCTTCTAGTAGACTTTTACTGCCGTTGTCAAGAGAGTAACGATTTTATAAGTTTCTTAATAAAATTTCAATTAACTAACAAGAACTTGTTAGGACTTTCCTGGGAGTTTTTGTGGCAAGTCAGAATCCATGCTCTGTGGTATTATTTCCGATTTGCACTTGTGCGCAGTAACCAAACTATATTACATAAAGCATCACCAACATTACACAAGACAGACCCAAATAACACAAGATTATGGATAAAAATAAACCCCGATGATGCTACTCATCACAAAATATCATTCATATAGAGCGATGTATCGTCAATATTGGGAGTTTCTGCATTGATGTTTATAAATGATTCGATTATATTTTAATACATCGATGTATCGTTGTATCCCTAATCGTCGCTGACATTGTTTACATACCAATGCTGTTCAATAGTTGTAACGAACTAATGAAATTTTTATTGATTTCTACGATATTTTACAATCTTTTATTTAAGTGGTTAATTAAATTAAACTTTTATAATGGCATATATAAAACAAACATTAATAATATACACACTTCTGTCATTAACAACATTTAAATCAGGTAAGATAGTTTTAGGGCGTTGTTTCCAACTGTAGTGTTTTCAATTTTGTTATTATTTTATTTGTTTGTTTTTAGTTATCTGTATAAACTGTTATCAATGCTCTGGAACGGATTCGGATAATCCATTTGAATGTAATGAGTTTTTAGAAAGTGATTCTAGTTTGAGTCCTAATGATTGTTGGAATATCTATGATGCTCAGTACTGCATAAAAGAAGTTGGGCGATTCGAAGGTGAGAGTTCACCGACGTAGAGATTCATGCAAGAGTACTGTAGTATTAATATTGTTTTGGTAATGGGTTCCATTAACTAACATAACTTAAGGTCCCATTAACAAAGTTAACTTAAGGTTATCAGGATTCTCCTCTCTGTGATAGTTAAATAATTTATATTACTCTTATCTGTATCGGTTACTTAGGTCAAGTCGGTTTTTAGTTTTATCTCAGTACTAAAAGTTATATTTATTTACAGTTAGTATAGAATATTGTGAACTTTATTGGTCAAAAATATAAAACACTAACCCACGCTTTACAAGTCATGGTTTTGGGTGGTATACATCTAGTTTTATACTAAAACCCCATTTTTTATTTATATTCAATTCCAACGAGACTTGCGCAACAATTTAACCAGCATGGATAAGTTATATCCGAGTCACAAATATTTAATTCTTAAACTTATAAGCATTTTTGAGATTTAATATAGGTCACTAAAAAGTAATAAAGTAGCATTTTATTAGTGAAGTTACTATTCTTACTAGTGGTTTGTTAGTATATACATATACTATATACAGTCAAAAGCTGTTATAATGACATTATAACTACTCGGACTATCGTAAAAGCCGATAGTTGTAACAGCCGCTGATGTTGTCGAGATACAACATTCAGCCGGGACCTTTGTTCTGGGTCAATATAACAGGTATGTTGTTCTAAACGATGTCACCATGAACGGTTTTGACTGTATATAATGAAAATACAATTTCTTTCAGTTCAATCGTGTCCAAAGTACTGAACATATTGGCATAGGACTCTAAAATTCTATGTAGATTTTTTCATAGATGTTCTAGGTTACATATTATTTTGATTTGATTGACTGTTTCCTATTTGTTTTAATACCTAAAGCAGGATGGAATCTAGTAGTTTTTAAATATATGTATGTATAAAAAGCAAATTACACTATATTTTTATAATAACAGTATTGGTTGTAATGACTAACACATTAACCCAGGTTTAGCAATAGACTGTTATCAGTGTAATTCATCATCATCAATGGAATGCAGTGATGATCTAATGAATCTCGATGGAGGAATAATAAAGGCAACACCATGTGATCATGTTTATGATGCACGATACTGCATTAAGTATACAGGTTGAAGATATATTTAAATCAAGGGTTCTGCTTGATGAACAATGGTTTTGGTCAATGAACTTTGCTGGAATTTGTAGAAATACATAGTATTTTTCTTGTAGACCTGTAATTGATTAAAAATGAAGATTATTCTTTTATTAAGTATGTATATGTCTTTAATTAGAAATAGAAGAATTTATCAATCGTAACTACATTTTGATAAGAAGACATTGTATTTAATCTGGCTATGTTCATTGTTGATTGTATATATAATTGGTTTTTCTTATAAATTGGTATCTATAATTTTTGTGATGTCATGTTCAATAAATCATGAATATAAAATATGTTATAAATCTTGGTTGATCATTATACAAAATCTCAATACATTTTGATTTTCATAAAACCAACTTATATATATGAGTATATGCACAATAATATAAAAGTAATCACAATATTTTATGCACTGGGTTTTAATGAGTTTTGCAGCACAACAACACTTAATACAGCTTTTTAATGGTGTTGGAGAATACTGGCAGGTAAACCTCATATTAAAAAAATAAATAACATAGTGGTGTTTTTAGTATTATGAATCTATACTAATATTATAAAGAGGTAAAGTTTGTGATGTAGGGGGTAATCGCAGGAACTGAAAAATTCTTTCAGTGTTATATAGCTCATTTATTGTGGAAGGTTATGTGCTATATATCATCACGCTAAGTCCAATAGGAGCGGAGCACTAATGAATAATGTTTCAAAATTGGGGTTTTTTTCCTCTTGCAAATGTGTTCTTGTGTTACACTTTCACACCTTAAGTACTCAACCAATCATCTTAACATTTTGAATGCACATTTTAGATTTTATATTATTGTATTTTAGATAACTTTTATCTAGAAAGGAATAGCTTTTATCTAGTAAAGTACTGTTCACAAAGAATGTATCAAATCTACATCAATGTGAGCCAAGCCATACGCATTAGTTAGTATTTTATAACATCTGTTTTGGTTTGTCTTGTGGTATATGGCATTTATAATTGGCTCACTAGTATAACCAAGAAATTTATATAAAATTGTTTATTTTTTAAATATGATCCAGATTACATCAGGGATAATGATACAATTAATATTGCTGTGGGTGTACAGATATTTCTGCTTTTTAATTATTTAATTGTTAATTTGATTACTAATAAAACTGTAAATCTAGTATAGTATAAGTATTAATAAGTAGAAATATGTTTCAGGTGGTATAAGCACAAAAAGATTCTGCTCGTCATTAGATCTTGGTACATATTGCAATTATGTACACCAGCCTGGTGACAAACTGGAATACAGGACATGCATATATACCTGTAACAGTGATGGGTGCAATAGTGCATCTCAGATTAGTTTGTTTTCTTTGAAGTTTGTTATAGCTTTTATAATCTTGAAATATTTTGTATTTTTGTAGTAAATAACACGTTATTACCTGTAATTGTAGTAAAACATTAAAAATCTAAGTCTGACTTCTGCCAGAATAATGAAGCCCTTATTTTATACGAATATATTCAAAGCCTACAATTGATTATTTTTTATAAAAATTGTCAAACCATTCTGGTACATTTTCGACTTCCAATGGCTAGAACTTTAAAAATCGCAAAAATACATTTCTCGCTTTAATAGAAGTACCAAAAATCTTATCAATTTCTACTGACATCACAAAGTTTTGTATCTTGTTTCATTTCAATTTTTAAACTTATATACATATTAACTACACATATTAATTAACCTATCAGTCTTGTTATCAGGTTAATAACTTATTAATGACAGTGTGTATAGTTACGTAGAAACAAGTGTTTTTAGTTTATAACAATAAAGTGTAATTAATATAACTGTATATTTTGCTACAATATGTAAGTTAATTTGTTTTAATGGACTTTACACTCCTGTAATATAAATGCTGTGGACTGACATTGTACCTCGTATACAAATTTTGTACAGACAGAAATAAATTTTTATGTAAGTAAATGACGGATTATTATTAGTTATTATTATTGATCTTAGTATCATAACAAGAGAGTTACTGTATGACTTAGCCAGGTATGGGTCAGATGCAGAAGTTATGTGTAAGTACTAAGCCAGGGACTATCTAAAAGAGTAGTAAATTTATTTAACCTATCGGCTGATGTTTTAAGACTTATATCTCAAAATGGCGGGTCACGTTTTTAAATATAAAGCTAATTTTCTAAAACTATAATTGTACATTACATAATTTCTTATTGTTCAAGTTTTTACTTTTTTATACTTATGCTGTCAACAGTTTGTTAACCAGTTTGAATGTTCGCCATCTTGCTCTTTTGTCTCGCTTTGGTTACGTTAAGTTAGAATTGTGAAAAAGGATAACGCGAACTGCCTCGGGCGAGCGCGGTGCATTTATTAGGAAACTTTTTTTAAACCAAGTATTTAATACGTATTTAACTTTTTTGTAATAACACGGATATAGTTTCGGATAGTCCAGGAATATAATTAACATATCAAAGAAACTGTGTGTGCTTTTATGCATTATGCGTGAATTATTGTCTCCCGGTCTATAGTCCATTGAAAAGTTACATTTGGGGTTGCGTTTTGTAGAGGACGCAATTTTATTTTTTTGATGTGTAGGGGGTGCCAGTGTAAAGCTAAAATCAAGTTTGTGGGGTCGCTACCTTTGCCCCACGGCCGCCATCTTGAAAATAGGGGTTGAAATGGTTATTACGATATCTCTTAAACTATCTGATAAAAAAAAATTGTCAACATTTTTTGTTGCAAATTTAATTCTCTACAACTTTGGTCCAGTACCTTTTTGTCGTAGAATTATAAATAAAAAAGTTATAAGCGAAAATGTTCAGAAATTCGAAAAAAAAAAGATTTTTGGATATAACTTTTTTATCATTTTACGAAAAAATGATATCAGACCATTTTTGTAGATTGTTTTTTAAGGAATAACTTTTATAAACAACATTTTTTAATTAAGTCAATATAAATATAATTAAGTCAACTTTAGGGTAGTAGCTAGCTAGAGAAGTCTTTACCACTATACTAAGGTTTCATTGCCATGTTCTGCTTCATCGAAACATTTCAAACGTCATAATTCGAGCCTAAAATGATCTGAGCCATCATCGCATAGCCAAAAAATGTCAGGGAAATAAATGAGAAAACAATTAAGAAAAATATTAACATCATAATTTTATTTTTATTGTATCACGACAAATTGACTGCACTGTGCCTGATGATAAGCACAGTACAATCCAAAAACAATGGCGACCACCGAGTGACACACTATCCATCGCCGGTCGCCACTGTCACTTTTTCTTTTAAAGTGGTAGTACCCCTCGCCGCCCCCTTCCCAACCCTCAATTCGACGGACGTCAATAGTGGGAGACACATTTTTTGAGAATAAACGCACATCTTTTCCGATCAAACATTTATTGAAAATTTGTGCTACACAAAGCATTACATAATCATTATAAAAATACATAATATGTAGTTAATAATAAATATTAACATTGACTTAGCCAAATAACTTTAAACCAGCGAATGCACAATAATACTTTTATTTCCACTTACATTACAGTAAGTTACATACTATTTAATATGCTTTACATATTGAAAATTGGAATGTATATCATAAAATGTTAACTTATATAATGTTTACTTATTATACACGTCCGTGTACACATCTATTTCATAGTGAGAAATATTTAAGACATTTTACAACGAATTATTTAAAAACATTGTTCATCAAACCATTCCATTAAAGTTTTTCATTGAAAAATATTATTAACCATAGATTCGTCATACGAACTACTAGAGAAGCAAATTTATTTTAAAAGAATATTATTATTTTGTGAATTTCTAGCACCTATTTTAATTAAATATTATAATGCTAGTTTTAAAATTTCATCGTTTTAAAAAATACAATTATGTATATAAAAAAGTTCAGGTAACTTTTTTGTACACATTTACATTAATATTAAAAAGAGGAAAGGTTTATTTTTTGTTTGTAATGGAAATTCCAAAGAAACATTTAAAAAAAATTTCAACTATGAAAAGTTACATCATCGGCGAGTAACAAAGGCTATTTTATTTTGAAAAAGTCATAAAAATAAATATCAACCCGTGCAAAGCCAGACGAGTTACTAGTTCTTACTATATTAAGATCAATGTAGTAAGAATAAAATCGAAAGTCCTACCAATATGAACAGTCAAGATCATAAAACACAAAAATAAAATAACAATAAACAGTCCTTAAACTAAATGAAAACGAATAAACAATTCTTATAACGAAATGTCAAATTACTGTAAAATTGCGACAACAACAAAAGATCATTGTGAATTCATAAAAAAGTGCATTTCAATAAGAAATAATAATTAAATAATCACAAACGCATTGGTAATTAGGACAATCTTAAATTCAACAGTAGATTAATTGAATAAAAATTCACTACAATTATTATTGTGACACGGGTGAAAGTTTTTGTCATGGTCTGTAAGATACATTAGGCCTTAATAAATTACTTAGATATAAAGAAAATGGCAGTCTGTCCGTATATAAAATTAATCAATCGTGCAAGTCGATTTCATTGCAGTACCTAATAAAGTTTTTGGAATGATTGCTTGTTCCCAATTTATAATACTATTAGATAACACTGGAAATGTCTTAATAAAATCCTCAGATTTGATACTGCCTTGCAGTTAAATGAAATATAATGTTTGTAGAAAGTTTTTTTTAACTCAAGTTTTTTTTTCTTCGTTGAACTTAAACTTAAACCATATAACTTAAATGATAACAACAACATATTTATAACTATATAATATAGCAGCTAACGGAAATACAACGTAATCAGATATATAGATTCATAAGAGGAAAATGAACTTCATAAGAGCTATAGCGTCTATAAATAAACATACCTCTTGTATTCAAAGCGATTTCAAAGGCCGATATAACGTTGAAAGGCGCATACTCAGGCTTCCACTAAATGCTTCATGTTGTACAAGTTAAAATTAACTATAGACTATTTAAGATCCGTCCCGTTGCAATCGAGCTGCTTGAAGCGCTGCAACGTGTTGTTCGAGTTCACGAACACGTTGCTGGCTGTTTTGCAGCTGTCGCTTCACGATCCTTAACTCTTCGCCTTGTCGGTTAAATGCCAGGCGTAACTGTTAAAGGTAAACCAATATTTTAAATACTATAATCAAAAACTATTTCCTTGAAAACTTTTCTATATTTTATTTTTAGCAACCAACCTTTGTTGTTGTTGAAGTAAATGAAAGCAAATATTTGAAGGTAGTTAGTTTTTTTTCAAGTTTGTTGCCTTCGCACCGAGATCATTTGGAGTTGGCAATACAAAGGGGGAAATGGGTGATCGCAATTTGATACGATTCCCTACTCACTCCCTTGACTTGTTGAGCATACTATAAAAGTTGCCAAGATTTGTCAGTAATGATTTAGATAAAAGTCAGAGACCACAGAGTATGTTATATAAATAGAGGTCGCACTCGTTCTTTCCAATCAGCGCCTCTATAATACGAGTTTCGAACTAATATCTATTGGTTGTAAATGTAGTTGGTTATAAATTGCAATTTTTTTTTTCGAACTGACTACTGTATTGACCCAGCAAGGTCTTAACAGCTTCACCGGACTACTAAGGCGAGCGCTTAAGGCACTCAGCCGATTTTATTTTGACAACTAGCTCAAGGGTGCGTGGCACACCTCGGCTTTGGCTGTTGCCTGATACATGCAATTCGCGACCTATCTGAGCTAAGCTAAGCTAACTATTCATACATATATGAGTTGTTAAAACATATATGTGTACCAAGCATAAATACCTCAACAACCCATATATATATATTGTATCGGATAATATTCTAAACTATTTCAGTTTGATAAGGGAAAAAAATAAAACCCTTCCACTTGCATGTGTAAGCGTGTATGCGTGCACGTGTGTGGAGGTGATATGTGTAATGTTGTCGCAGTGATGTAAGATTTTGTGTCACTGTATCGCGCGAGCAGTGCACTCAAGGGCTCCACGCCGAGGGAACGGACCTAGGCTTGAGCTGCTGCCGAGGGGGGTATTAATAGCTATGTATGTATGCATACAGCGGTATTGCGTAAATCGTATAAGTTTTTGATCATTTTTATTTGTAATGAATATATTCATCGTAAGCCAAATCTAAATCCAAGTATGTACATGCAGGAGTAAATGTTTATAAGTAGATCCGGAGATAGATAAAATTGTTTGTGAGAGGCAAGAAAATTTAAGTGAGCACACTCTCATTCATAACAGATCATAAACAAAGTGAATGAAAAGAAATATTTGAAAGTTGTCAGTTTGAAATGTCAAAATTAATTGTCATCCACCATTTTTTAAAATCAAATTGTTCCAACAAAATTACATAACAGTGCCATCTACACAGCGGACTTATGACCAAAAATACACACGCCTTTTCTATACAAATTCGATTATGAGCAGTGAAAATGGCGTGACTGAGATCACGTTTGCTAGCTATCCGAGATTTAACAAAGCGCTGTCGAAGCGGTTATGATGTATCTACAGCTTTTTACTTATAATATCATTGACTAATACCAAATACTTTATAATAATTTTCATTCAACATGTAATAATTGAGTCACAGCAACGCGTGGTCAGGTCCGTTAGTCTATACTAATATTATAAAGAGGTAAAGTTTGTGACGTTGTAGTGTGTAATCTCAGGAACTATTGGTTCGATTTGAAAAATTCTTTCAGTGTTATATAGCTCATTTATCGAGGACGGTTATAGGCTGTATATAGCACCAATGAAGAATTTTTCAAAATCGGGGTATTTTTTCTCTTGAGAGCTTCCGCTGCGTGTCAGCGTTAGCACAAAGTAACTGTGCCACGCGAACGAAGTCGCGGGCAGAGGCCAGTATATAATAAAACTTACTTCATGTTCAGTGCTGAAGACATCGCCCTGATTGATCTGCTTGTAGAGTGGTACGGGTTCGGCGTCGTCCGTCTGTTTCCCGAACATGCGTTGCAACTGGTGGAACTTTGTGTTCTGGTTTGCGTTCGTTTTTTGAGATTTCTCATTCACAATCTATAAATTAGAATATTTCTATTATAAAAACACTACTAAATTTAATAATACGTATTTATGGTGAAAAGGTTCATATTTAACGCTTTTCATAACACATTTGAATTTTTTAATATAATCTATTAAATACGTATAAAGTAAGCCCTGATAAGCTACATTTTCGATCAAGTAATTATGTGATTTTTTTAAATATATTTTAACTTAGTTCAACAAAATTTGAACAACAAATTTTCATAACATATGCATACAGTCATGTAAATATGTGTATATTAGTTGTTTCATTTATGAGAATCCAAATTAAATCCACGATCTACTAATGAGATCATTATCATTGACCCGTATGTGCATCTTATGGACCCCCAATTTTTTTTTTGCTTTTCTGTATGGATGACGATTCGACATCAATGAATCTATTTTTAGACATAGAAAAAACGATTATTTTAATCGATATTAAACATCAAATAGATCTCTGACACTTATACAATTATGATTCGATTTAGATAAAAATAAAACCATACAATAATTTATAATTTAAAAAGCCCCCATTTCTTTTAAACAGATCAATTTTTGAATCGATTCCACAGACCACAATTAGGATCGATTTATAATCGATTTTTTTTTTCGTAGAATCGCCTTCCCTAATTTAGACACGTGGGGATCATTATAGACTATCTGGGAATAATAAACATGGGTTATTGACCTGAACATCGTTGTCGTTGGTGTGATTGTCGTTGTTCGGTTGCCACGTGGCGAGCGGACGGTAATCTGGTGTCGTCTCCCGCGAGAGGAACGCGAATTTCTTCCTATTGTTCGCGTCCTGCGGTTGCAGCGCCGGTGTCTCCTTGCTCGACGTACGCGGCTTATGAGTCGATATCGTTACACCTGGACCAAAACAAAAACAAATCTAATTAATAAAGGGCATATCACTTGAAGTTGACAAGAAAACAAATAAAAAATCTGGAATTATTTCTTTTTTTTTATATCATAGGATACAAAAGAACAGACGCGTCACTTGATGTTAAGTGATCACCACCGTCTATTGACACTAGCGACACCAAGAGATTCGTAAGTGCGTTGCCAACTCGTGTTGGGGAAAGTGGGGAGGGGAGGTAGGCCTCCGACGCTCTCACTGACCGAACGATACGCAATAATGCAAGCACTGTTACTTCACGTCGGTTTTCTGTGGGTCGGGGTGGTACTCCCCCGGGCGAGCCAACCCATTCGTGCTGAAACCGGTAATAGCTTCAGCGTGCCTCTACCACCTACAAAAGGCTCTACCATTCATTTTGAACATCTAGGAGCCTAGACCAGTTCAGAGGGCGTGATAATAAAACTCTTTCTTTAAGTTAAGTTCTTTAAGTATCTCTTTTTTTTGGCAACCAGTCTTCAAGTAGGTTAATGATATAAGTTTCATGCAATCATTTCAATGAACTAAGATGGTGGCCATCTTGTTAGAACTTTCCAGGGAGTGTTTGTGACAAGTCAGAATAATGACCAAACTATATTAAGTAAAAAAAAGTACGTGCGTACAAAGTACAAATGTCAGAAGTGAAACTTCTTTGGCGAACTAATTAATAAGTCTTGTTTATATTTATACAAACAAGAAAAAACAATTTTTTTTTTAATTTATTTAATGTGTTTACTGCAATTGACGTCACTTCCGTTGCATACCTGCGTGACGTTACATCTGTAAAAGAATTACCCTCATGCGCCTAAACAAGTTTCACTTCAAAAATAGTGCGTGGAGTACCTCCGCGCGGAAGAAGTGATACTTCGTAATGTGGAAATGAAAATAGGAAGGGGTAGAAATTGAGTTATAGTGAAATCATATTGTTTCTTTAAGACAAACTTTATTAACATTGCTTACAATTCACAATTGATCGCATCTTTTAATAATCATTTTCAAGTGGAGATATCCAAATCTATAACATTTACAATGGGATTATGATAACTAAAGTAAGATACGAAATGTTTGATTATTTTTCTCGCTCTGTCTCTTTCTATTCCCCCTCCCCAGGAGCGTTGAACGTTTAACGCAAGAGTGCTTTCATACCCCCTCCATGGTAGCGTTAAACGTTTAACGCAACCTTGTTGGAAGTCGCATTAGAAGTTTCACTTCAAAACACCATAAATATTATATAATATAGAGCCAAATAATCTTCGATCAACAATAACTATCACGTACCAAATATCACGTACAAAACCGATGCCAACTGCTGTCCGCGTAAATATTTATTGAACACCAACACAATGTACACTGATCATTATTAAAATAAGATACGCACAATTTGTAACGTCTGTGGGTCGGGGTGGTACTACCCCGGGCGAGCCAACCCATTCGTGCTGAAACCGGTAATAGCTTCAGCGTGCCTCTACCACCTACAAAAGGCTCTACCATTCATTTTGAACATCTAGGAGCCTAGACCAGTTCAGAGGGCGTGATAATAAAACTCTTTCTTTAAGTTAAGTTCTTTAAGTATCTCTTTTTTTTGGCAACCAGTCTTCAAGTAGGTTAATGATATAAGTTTCATGCAATCATTTCAATGAACTAAGATGGTGGCCATCTTGTTAGAACTTTCCAGGGAGTGTTTGTGACAAGTCAGAATAATGACCAAACTATATTAAGTAAAAAAAAGTACGTGCGTACAAAGTACACATGTCAGAAGTGAAACTTCTTTGGCGAACTAATTAATAAGTCTTGTTTATATTTATACAAACAAGAAAAAACAATTTTTTTTTTAATTTATTTAATGTGTTTACTGCAATTGACGTCACTTCCGTTGCATACCTGCGTGACGTTACATCTGTAAAAGAATTACCCTCATGCGCCTAAACAAGTTTCACTTCAAAAATAGTGCGTGGAGTACCTCCGCGCGGAAGAAGTGATACTTCGTAATGTGGAAATGAAAATAGGAAGGGGTAGAAATTGAGTTATAGTGAAATCATATTGTTTCTTTAAGACAAACTTTATTAACATTGCTTACAATTCACAATTGATCGCATCTTTTAATAATCATTTTCAAGTGGAGATATCCAAATCTATAACATTTACAATGGGATTATGATAACTAAAGTAAGATACGAAATGTTTGATTATTTTTCTCGCTCTGTCTCTTTCTATTCCCCCTCCCCAGGAGCGTTGAACGTTTAACGCAAGAGTGCTTTCATACCCCCTCCATGGTAGCGTTAAACGTTTAACGCAACCTTGTTGGAAGTCGCATTAGAAGTTTCACTTCAAAACACCATAAATATTATATAATATAGAGCCAAATAATCTTCGATCAACAATAACTATCACGTACCAAATATCACGTACAAAACCGATGCCAACTGCTGTCCGCGTAAATATTTATTGAACACCAACACAATGTACACTGATCATTATTAAAATAAGATACGCACAATTTGTAACGGTAAGTGTCATCGTAATTAGAGGTGTAACTCAAATTAACTTCGTCTTTCTGTTTTCTAATGTGTAAACTTTTCGCCGCATATCCTCTGAGCCGATCGTATTGAAATTCGTTAAACATGTAGGGACATACGGTTATTTTTATTCTGAATATACCGAAAAACGTGGAGATAAATTGACGGAATATAACTGTTTTTTTTGTTATTATAAATATATTATAACTAGCTGCTCAGGAAACAGAATATAAAAAACATATATAAATAAAACAAATAAATGTCTTTAATGTATACTTTTAATACATTAAATAAAATACAACAATAAAAGAAAAAATAAAGTCATATATATCTCGAGCCGACCCATTCATACTGAAACTAGTATAGCATCAGCGTGCCTCTACCATTCATATTGAGCCTCTAGGAGTCTAGACCAGTTCAGAGGGCGTGACATATATAAATAAAACAAATAAATGTCTTTAATGTATACTTTTAATACATTAAATAAAATACAACAATAAAAGAAAAAATAAAGTCATATATATCTATTTACGAAAATATAATTTCATGTGTTTCGATTCTTTACGTAACCAAATGTTGACACTTCTCGGACTAATGTAATTCGGAGCGATAATAGTTCAGTGGTTAGCGTGTTGGGGCACTGCATCGACAAACGTATGTTCGAATCCTCTCGTTGAAAGAATAGATCATGGGGAAACAACAGCGTTGAGGCAGAACTTCTTCCAAGCTCGCCTGGATAACTACCCATTAAGTTGAAAATCTGTCATCAAACACCTATGGCTGTGTTACGGCAAATGAACTTAACGAGACAGTCCAAGTTTAGCTAGTATACTATCTTCGATCACGTAGTCATTAAGATCATTATGGTCAAAAGTTAAAAGCTACCTACGTAGTGGGTAGGCAAGTCCAGGGGATTGGCGGGCGTAGGGCTTGAGTGAGGTAGGGTAGGGTTGGCCAACATCGCCACGGTCGTTGTCCCGACAAAGAGGGCGGACATCCGGATCATCGGGCTGGACGATTCGGTGTCCTCCCTCGAGATCGGGACGGTCGTGGCGGCGAAGGCTGGATGCAAGGCCTTAGGGCCACTCCTGTGGAACATGGGCTACGACTGGGTGCTCCGCGGCGTGCTCCCATATGGGGCGCGCCTCATATGTTACGCGGATGACCCCCTAGTCGTAGCCCGGGGGAGAGAGTGGAGGGAGGTGGAGCGCCTGGCCACGATGGCCACATCTCTCGTGGTCAGGCGCATCAGGAGGTTGGGCCTCAGGGTGGCCCTCGAGAAGACCGAGGCCCTACTCTTTCATGGGCCTCGGCGGGGGCCACCTCCTGGGGCTCACATTGTGGTGGAGGGAGCCCGGATCAGGGTGGGGACCCAGATGAAATATCTGGGCCTCACCCTGGACGGGCGCTGGCGGTTCGAGCCCCACTTTGCGGGGCTCGGACCGCGAATTGGGGCTCCCTGACGTTCCGACTGGTGCAGGTACTAACCGGACACGGTTGTTTCGGGTGGTACCTGCACCGGATCGCACACAGCCTGCCTGCCACGAGTGCGGCGCTGAGGAAGATACCGCGCAGCACACGCTGTCTCAGTGTGCTGCGTGGGGGGAGCAGCGCCGCATCCTGGCGGCGGCCGTGGGAACGGACTTATCGCTGCCGAGCGAGGTTTCGGCCATGCTCGGCAGCGAACAGGCTTGGCGAGCGATGGCCTCCTTCCTATGTATTAGTCCGTGTGAAATTGATGACGTGAGACGTGTGCCTTACTGACTCAAAGAATAAATATACATAATTGAAAGTCATATATTTGTATGTAATATGAATTATATCATCTTTTTTGTCAATTTGGCGGCCATATTGTTTTATTTACCACGTTTGCTTCTACATAACTCATTTATTATAGCAACGTATAAGAATAACTTAAGTATATCGACAATACGGGCATATTATATCTATCTATAAAATAAAAGATTTAAGATATATTGTTCGATAATGTATAGCTTATAATTTTCATTACTTTCTTATATAGTGTTAGTGAGCATTGAGTTTGGTATATAGGAGGTTGAAGTTCCAGGTATGTGTCTGATGATAAATCCCATCGCATTCGATATACTATTAGTATTTCCGGGCAAAATGCAAGAGTATATCAGTCATTACGCACTCAAAAATCATGAGAATAAAATAATCTTAAAATTCCTATAGCTATATATATATATATATAATAAATTAAACCTTTTTAAATAAGTACATCAAAACACTCAACCATAAATAACAATAAAAGAAAAAATAAAGTCATATATATATTTGGCGTCAAATCTATTAACGAAAATATAATTTCATGTGTTTCAATTCTTTATGTAACCAAATGTTGACCCTTCTCGGACTAATGCAATTCTAGAGCCATAATGGCTCAGTGGTTAGTGTGTCCCGAACACTGCATCTATAAACGGTAAGTTCGAATCCTCTCGTTGAAAGAATACATAATGATGAAACAACAGCGATGTGGCAGGACTTCTTCTAAGCTAGCCTGGATAACTACCATCACCACCCATTATGTTGAAAATCTGACATCAAGCACCTATGGCTGTGTTACGGCAACTGCACTTAAGAGTCAGTCCCACTAAATTTAGCTAGTTTTCCCAAATTTACCATCATCCAAGAAATCACTCGAAGTTTTAGGCGGGATTTTGGTCTGTCATGTAGTGGGTTTTATATTTTATTCATAATCTTGTGTTACTTGACTCTATATCGTGTAAAATTGGTGGTGTTTTATGTAATATAGTTTGTTTATTGCGCATAAGTGAAGTGAATGGAAAATAAATACCACGGAGCGTGAATTCTGAGATTCCACAAAAACTCCATGGAAAGTTCTAACAAGATGGCCACTAATAATCTAAACGATTGGTTGCCAAAAATAAAGTTAAAAACATCCACTCATATGATTGATTTTTGCAAAGCTTATAACGTGATAATTGTTACAAAATCTTACCAGTTTTCATGCTGATAAGAAGCGGTGGAGCGTTCATCCCACTCAGCCAGTCCTTAGCAGAGAGTGCAGGCAGCGGGGCGGCCGTGTCAGGGTATAGATCGTCCTAAAATATAAAAAACATTGCAATAATGTTAAATTCTTTAGTGTAAAGAAGAATTAAAATCTTCTTATTTACATATTGTATGACACAGGTTTTTTTATCACGACTTGTCCAGTTTTTATACACCGAGATCGAAATTCAAATTTTGCCGTTCGATAAGGAGTTTTAGTTTTTTGTACAAATGATGAACATTTTGAAAAATAACGTAAAATATTAGGGGCGGTTAAAATTGGATGTAGCATATTTTGAAATTAATATTAAATCACATACGATAAAATGTAAAATACCTGAAAACAGTCGGATTTACGAGGCACGATCATCGATATCGGTTCGCAGAGTCCACGAGAAGTGTGAAGCTTGTAGAAGCGGAACACTTCACAAGCGGCAGTGTTCACTCCTCGTTTCGGTATGAAACCTAATCCACGCTGAAAAAAAGGATAAAAATTATAATAGTAAAATGAACGTCACGGTGTGTTGTATCTAGTATGTGATGTTCAAATGATTTTATAGGATGCACCGCACTTATAAGGATGGGCTAACGTAAATTTAAATTTTAGTTGTCCGGTGAAGCTGTAAGGACCTTATTAAGTCAATAGCGTAGTCAGTTCGAGAAAAAAAAAAGTAAATTTTGTGTCAAGACTCACTAGTCAATAAAAAGCCTCAGCTTTTCTATAATAATGAAGTAAAGAACAGGATAGTTGTGTCGATATTTAATATGAGTGAATTTAAAGGTAATGCTTCAAAAAGTGTCACACAGGAAGAAGTTCACACATATTTTGTTTATGTGTGTGCTATTCATATATTTTTGTAATTTGTGGGACTCACTGGGCTAATGTAAATTTTGTCTCAAGTTTTGATGAGACTCAGTAGTCAATAAAAAGCCTCGGATTTTCTATGATAATGAAATAAAGAACAGGATAGCTGTGTCGATATTTAATATCAGTAGTTAAAGGTAACACTTCAAAAAGTGTCACACAGCAAGAAGTTCACACATATTTTGTTTATGTGTGAGATTCATATATTTTTGTAATTAGTGGGACTCACATTTTGATTAAGCGTGAGATTAATATTTTATTTAAGCGTGAGATCTATACTTAGCTTATGCGAGCAATACATAATTTTTTTTAAATCTTGAAACGTTTATTTTGGTAAAACGTAGGACTTATATTTTGTTTAAGCGTGTAACTCATGTATTTGGTTTAGGGTAGCATTCGTATGTAAGCGAATTTTTATCGAGTGTTACCATTAACTTGTATAATAATATATTTAATTATAATGACAGCTAAATAATAAATTTAGCACCGGGCTCACATAGAATTTGCTTGATATTTTTCCTATACGGAATGTTCGGAAATTAGACAATAAGCAATAGCCCCTTGCCTAAGGTTAATTTTTGCACTCACTATCAGATCTAGTGCAATTATTTTACACAATATACCGTCACAACTACTACCCATCTACATATATATATGTATACACATATCTTTATCCATCATTTATGTTGTTGTTAAATGTTGTTATTAAATATAGTAAAAGTCCATATCACACAACTTCTTTATTTTCTCTTTGGTTATAAACATAACTGTATAAATCTTAAGGAAAATAAAAAGTAAAGAAAGAAAAATTATTTTATCGAAAGGAGCAGCTATTCAAAAATATATGAGACTAACCATTACAGTAGTCAAAATAACTATATTAATTTTATATATATTTAACTCCGATTACACATTGGGCTGTTTTTCATTTAATTTTATTTAAAAACTTTAGTATAATGAGTGTACTGTCATATATCCACCACAATTACCCTTTTATATTTATTATTATTAGTATAGTGTGTCTAAGTTTTTTATATCTTACCTGTGGATTACCCGACAGGAATTGATTGAGGAAGTGCACATATGGCTGTTCATCGACCACTTCATAATATCTGATATTCCCATCACCCTTGCCAGCAAGGTATACCTGTAAATGATTAAATTAATATACTAATACTCGTAGTATAACATTATCAACCGTATCCAAAAAGGAGGAGGATCACAATTCGGTTGTATTTAAAAAAATATTTGTTACCTCAAAATTCCTAACGATTGTAATAATTTTTGAAGAGCATTTCTGTAATTATTGTACATGATCGCACAATTTTATATTTCTTTAATACAATTTAAAAACCGCGTGCGGAGTTGCGGGTACAGCTAGTATACAAAATATAATGTACGTTAGGACGAAACTTAGCTGCAGAAGTAATAGGAGTTGTCCTCGCCGATACTAACTACAACACTACTATAAAATAAGTTCCAAAAGTATAACATTTTAGTGAATTTTTTTTTCATTTATTATTTAATTTAGGGGCTTTTGACTCTATACCGTATTCATCGAACGTATGTAAGCGAATTTTTATCGAGTGTTACCATTAACTTGTATAATAATATATTTAATTATAATGACAGCTAAATAATAAATTTAGCACCGGGCTCACATAGAATTTGCTTGATATTTTTCCTATACGGAATGTTCGGAAATTAGACAATAAGCAATAGCCCCTTGCCTAAGGTTAATTTTTGCACTCACTATCAGATCTAGTGCAATTATTTTACACAATATACCGTCACAACTACTACCCATCTACATATATATATGTATACACATATCTTTATCCATCATTTATGTTGTTGTTAAATGTTGTTATTAAATATAGTAAAAGTCCATATCACACAACTTCTTTATTTTCTCTTTGGTTATAAACATAACTGTATAAATCTTAAGGAAAATAAAAAGTAAAGAAAGAAAAATTATTTTATCGAAAGGAGCAGCTATTCAAAAATATATGAGACTAACCATTACAGTAGTCAAAATAACTATATTAATTTTATATATATTTAACTCCGATTACACATTGGGCTGTTTTTCATTTAATTTTATTTAAAAACTTTAGTATAATGAGTGTACTGTCATATATCCACCACAATTACCCTTTTATATTTATTATTATTAGTATAGTGTGTCTAAGTTTTTTATATCTTACCTGTGGATTACCCGACAGGAATTGATTGAGGAAGTGCACATATGGCTGTTCATCGACCACTTCATAATATCTGATATTCCCATCACCCTTGCCAGCAAGGTATACCTGTAAATGATTAAATTAATATACTAATACTCGTAGTATAACATTATCAACCGTATCCAAAAAGGAGGAGGATCACAATTCGGTTGTATTTAAAAAAATATTTGTTACCTCAAAATTCCTAACGATTGTAATAATTTTTGAAGAGCATTTCTGTAATTATTGTACATGATCGCACAATTTTATATTTCTTTAATACAATTTAAAAACCGCGTGCGGAGTTGCGGGTACAGCTAGTATACAAAATATAATGTACGTTAGGACGAAACTTAGCTGCAGAAGTAATAGGAGTTGTCCTCGCCGATACTAACTACAACACTACTATAAAATAAGTTCCAAAAGTATAACATTTTAGTGAATTTTTTTTTCATTTATTATTTAATTTAGGGGCTTTTGACTCTATACCGTATTCATCGAACGCTGAGACAAAATGTAAACAAACCATTAAAAAGGTTCTTTTTGGGTCACGATTGCTACTAATAAAATGTGAAATAAAAATACATAGTATTTGCCGGAATGTTTGTAAAAAAAATCAGCACTGTACT